>PVIY010058167.1:0-12558 GCA_004026745.1 Myrmecophaga tridactyla | reverse complement strand
TCATGCCCAAACCCCACCCATCCTCAGCACCCCTCTTCTGCTTAGCATTTGCTGGGAGCTGGAACTGGGCACAGAGCCAGGTCTGCTGAAATCCCCTCCCCCAGCATGGGCCCCCAGTCCCAGGTCCAGGGGTGGGGACTGGCTCCTTACCCGTCTGAAGCAAACCAGCATTGCTATCGCTGATCTGAAAAAACTTCTGCACATCCAGCAGCACCCCTGTGGGCAGAGGGACAGTGCTCAGGAAATGGGCAGAAGCCTGGCCGGGCCCCTAAAGGCAGCTGCCCCTGAATTTGGGACAGGGCCACAGATGACTACAGCTGACCCCCAGGCCAACTGCTCTGTCCACTCTCCCACATATGTGTATAACCACATGCACACAGAGACCCGGGAGCAGCACAGAGAGACGTGTGCACATCAGGCCCACACAGAGACAAGCACCCCAAAGGCTTAGACATAGCCATGCACATTTCCACATACATGCACTCACACACATAGACATGTGCTCATGGAGACACACAGACATGTATGTACACATGGGAGCACACATGCGAACAGGCATTCCCAGAAAAATACACTTGCAGAGGGACACACACAGGAGACTGCACTAACGGGCCAGTAAACCCAATCTCATGCATCCAGACACACACACACAAACTGAGATGGAGGACACATAAGGAGGCACTCACAGGCATGAATGCCAATGCATGTGTGCAGGCATAAGCACACACTGAATGCACGTGCATACAGAGGCACCCAGCGTCCTCAGAGTGACCGGCAGCTCCCCATGGCTGCACAGTGCTCAGCCACGCACTTCAACTGTAGAGTAAACGACATCGTTGTGCAACCCGGCAACTCTGCTCATGCACAAACACTGGACGTGCAGAGACATGCATATATGCACACGAGGGTGTGCACACAAATAGACACATGTGCGCTGGCCTGCACACCATGCAAGCAAATTCTATCAGAGGCATGTGCACACGGCATGAGAATGCACATTCAGAGCCTCAGAGACTTACGTCCCCTGGGAGTCTGCTCTCTGCCCTGCCTCCCTGAGGGTAGCAAGCTCCTGCTGTGCACCAGCCGGCTCTCTGCAGCTCCTCCAAGCTCTTGTTAAGATAAGGCTGGTGCAGTAGGCACTCAGCCTAATGCAGGGAAAGGAAGGGGCCTCCAGACCCCGGGCTCTACTTCCTGAAATCCCCTCGGCCCCTTGGTGGTATAGTATAGTACAGAAGGGGCTAGTTGGGGCCCACAGCACCTGCTCATCTGCCATTATCATGAAGGAGGACAGCTGTCACTTCCATTTAATTATGAGATGGCTGAGAGGCAGGCCTGGCTTGGACACTGGCAGTTGCTGTGAGGCTATGATTGTCCCCATTTTACACAGGAGGAACAGAGTTCCCATTGCTCGCCTCTGCCATGCCCAGCTGGGACTGGAGGTTCTGGGACTCGAACCCCAGCCAGAGGCAACCCCTCTCCAGCCCAGAACCAGTGGGGGGAAGCAGAAGCCCCCAAATGAGGGACTGCAGAAACACCCACCCATTGGAGAAGAAGGCTTTGCCCCTCACCTCCAGCTGGTGAAGAAGGATCGAAGAACCAAAGAAGCAAAATAAGAGATTTTTGTTTAGACATTTAATTTGGGTCCAATTGCTACAGCATCTGAGCATACAAGTCTGTATGTCTTTTTTCCTCTTTTAATGTTATTCTTTACACAAATGAGCCCCATTTGTTGGGGGAAAAATAGACAACACAGTAAGCAAAATAAATGGCTAAATAAAAATTCTCTTTAATCACACTCATCTTCCACTGTTAGGAATGGGGATTTGTCCTCTTGTCTTATCTCCTGCTGGGCTCCTCCCAGCCCTGTGGCACTCTGGAGGTGGCCCAGGGACAGGTGGGACCCCAGCCTCAGCTTTACCTGTGCCCCCTAATGCCCAAAAGGGTCTGCTTCCCATGAGACAACGTTAGCTGCCCTGTGAATCTCCTGCCTCCAACAGTCCCCCGAGGCTCTGCGTGGTTTCACTTTTCCCATCCTGCCCCCCATCTGAATGAGAGCCCAGTCTCGCTTCTCCCATATCCAACCGAGGAAGTCTGAAAAGGGAAGAGGCCTTGGGCGGGAGGACTTGGGGTCTCGCAGCCCAGCCGGGGTTCTTCAGAGCGAGTGGCAGGGACAGCTGAGACCCCCATAGGGATGGTGCCTCCGCTGCATCTGCCTCTGGCCTGCTTCCCCTCGTCTGCCTCCCCTCAGCCCATACTCCATTGCTCTGTTCTGACCCATTGTAGTAGCCTCTGAACTCACCTCCCGATCTCGTTTTGCCTCCATCAGGACCTCAACCAAAAATAAACTGGGGAATATAATCAGGTTTGAGCCCTGATGGAGGTTCCTCGTCACCCAATGGAGAAAGTCCAAGCTCTCTACCCCAACATGCTTTTCTGAATCATTCCCTCCTTGCCCCGTCTCTCACCACTCCTGACCACAGCACACACTTTCACCCCGTGGGCTTGGCTCATGGTGACCCCTCTGTCTGAATGCCCTCCCCTGGCCCCGTCCCCGGCCTGTACAATCTTCTCAGCTCTCAAGGCCCAAACCAAATGCCGCCATCCCTGTGAATTCTGCCTGACCCCCCAGTCAACCGTCCTTGGGGTTCTGTCCAGCTGACACTCACCCTACACTGTCCTGTATGCTACAGGACATGTGGTCTGTCCCTCTGAGCTCCTTGAAGACAGGGGCCGGGTCTGGTGATGTCTGCAAACCCCAGATTCCCATTCACGCCACAGCCACTCTCTAGGGTACAGAGTAGGTAACTGAAGAAGCAATGTCCTGGCCTCAGGGATACCCAGCCTCTGCAGGCCCCACTAGGATCGCCCCAGCCTGGGCAGTGCCTCCCTCATCTGGCTGCCTCTCTCAACCTTGCAGGATTCCTGTAAATGGGTCTCCCTCTGCTCCCCGAGATGCTCATTCCTGAGACCAGACAGAAACTACAAATCTGATTCCCCAACCCCCACCCCAGGTTCCCAGAGTCCACCAGGGTTAATGCTCAATTGATTTGAATGAGTGAATGAACGAACAACGGGGTGCCGGGAAGAGAAAAACAAGTTGCGCTCCAGTCAATCTTGAATGAGTGAAGGAATGAAGGAGGGACGAGGATACAGAAGCAGATTGAGCCCTGAGGCCTGCAGGGAGGAAGGCACAATGTGCAGAGTCTGCAAGCATCAACCCTCCCGAGACAGAATGAGCTCCTGCCTGGGACTGGGTCCAGGATGCCCTGTCCTGCACAGCCTCCCCTTCCCCCGCCTCATCCAGAATCTCCTGGAAGGCCCAGACCTCTCTGCTGTCCTCACCCTTCCACCCCCATGGCATCCCCTGCCCCTCATGCCTGCTGTGCCCCCTCTTAGTTGGGGATGCCTTGGGACCTCGGATGGGTGTCTCCATTCACGAAGGGCTGAAACCCATCTCCCAGGGTAAGAATACCAGAGAAAGGCTGCTGGACAGAAGGGCCCCCACTCAGAGCCCCACAGGTGCTGGTCCGGGGTGCCCCTCCCCCTCCCCTACCTGCGATGATGAACCAGTTCATGTAGTTCAAAAGGTTGATGTAGCAGAGCACAGCGGCAGCCAGGTATGCCCTCCAGCGGGGCAGGGTCCAGGGAGCGGATGTGGCCGGAGGGGGGCCCCGGTCTGAGGCCAAGGCCCCATAGAGCCTGCCGGGCCCCCTGGGCCCTCCGAGCAGCCCCTCTGCCCCAGGCTCCGGGCTCTCCGTGGACATCCCCGCAGCTGTGCCAGCCTGCAGCTCCTGCTCCAGACCAGGTGCCGGCACGAAGGCACATCAGCTCTGCAGCAAGTCACTTCCTGCAGGCTCCCAGCCTCCGACCTCAGAGCAGCTGCTCTAACTGCTGGGCCACTTATCGCAGGCTCCTGCGCTGCCCACCGCAGGCTCACGGGTGAGATTTCACCATCCTCTGCCTCCGAGGACGGCTGGAGGGGAAGAAGCCACCTCACACCCTCACCCCCACCCCCTGCCCGGTGACCGGATGGCTCTGTGGCCCCCTCAATCTTAGCCTGTGGCTGCAGCAAGGAAGAAAAGCTTCTCGGAACAGGAAATAAGATGACTCTCTGAGCGTCCCGCTCACTGGGGAGAGGGCCGGGCTGCCTCCAGGAGAGGCGGACTACACACAGGGGTCAAATCGAGCCTAGGTCAGATCAGGGAGGCCAGCGCCAAGAGAGCAGCACAGGAATGTGATGGGAAGTAAGGGCTGGCACCCGCTCAGTGCCCCACACTTTTTCTGGGGGAAGAAAGAACCGCCAGAGCGATGTGCCCATGTGGAGATAGCCTGCGGGCAAAGCCCATCAAGGGCTGCTAAATCTAGGGAGACTTTTTTGACCAGAGGCAAAATATTGACATGGTCTTAAAGTGCCTCTTTTACAGATTGTTCAGGAGTTGCAGGGGGAAAGGATAGCAGCTGCACAGTAGAGAAATCAGTCCACATCCTGGCCTCACACCTTAAAACAGCATTGCAGCCTAATGTGAACTATGGACTTCAGTTGCTAATGATGCAGCAAGATTGGTTCATGGATGATAAGAAATGTGCCACACGCATACGAGACGTACAGGGAAAATTAGGGGTGGGCAGGGGAGCAGGGTCTCGGGAAGCTGTACTTTCTGCGCAGTTTTTCTGTCAGCCCTAAAAGTGCTCTATAACTAAAGGTTAGTATTTAATAAATAAAACATCATCCCCATTGAAGGGTGGGTGGGCTTTGTGTGCCTCCAAATGGGATGTCCTGAGAAGGTCATAATACTCTATGCAGTTTCCAGGCTGGGAACGTTTATCCTGAATTGAAATATGAGGAAACATCAGACAAGCCTTAAAAGAGGAACACAACTTTTTTTTTTTTTAAGAAACTGTATTATTAAAAAAAAAGCGAAAACCAAACCCAAGTCCTAAAAGGCTGAGAAGGTCAGGGATTGGGTGGTGCATTGCATCGTGCAGCCCAGTTTGGATGCGTCTGTGGTCTTGGGCCGACCTGGTGGAAGTGGATCGATTGTAAATGGGATCTCTTGAAGATGTTATGTCATTGAAGATGTGGCCCCACTGAACGTTTCAAATGGGACGTTCAGCCATACGACTGAAATCCTTTATAAGTAGAAAGAAATTCAGAGAGCGAGAGGCAGAGAGAAGCCAGGAGATGCAAGAAGGGGGAAGTCAAGGCATCCCGGAGGAAAAAGGAGAAGGCATGGCCATGTGCGCTGTTATATGGCAAAAAAGCCAAGGATCAAGGATGGTGGGCAGCCAGCCCCAGGATGCCGCATGTCTTTGGGGAGAAAGCATTGCCTTGCTGACGCCTCAATTTTGGACGTCTCGTAGTCTCCAAACTGTGAGCCACAAGATTCTCATTGTTTAAGGCAACCCATGGTATTGTATTTGTTTTAGTAGCTGGGAAACTGACTGTTTCAGATTAACAGAGGCAAAAGAGATACAATAACTGTACTGTGGTTAAGTAAATGACTATCATTAATTCTGACGTATTTAGGGATAAAAGGCTATGATGTATGCAATTTGCTCTCAAGTAGTTCAGGAAAAACTATGTATATATGTAAAGTAAGAAAACAAATGTGGCAACATGTTAATAATAGGTGATCTGGGTAAAGGGTGTATGGGTGGTCTTTGTACTATCTTGTAACTTCAAGCCAGTTGGAAATTATTTCCAAGTAAAGAGTTAAAGCAATACTTGTACACCAGTTTTCATAGCAGCACTATTCACAGTAGCCAAAAGGTGGAAACAATGCAAATGCCCATAAATTGTTAAAGAGATAAATAGACTGTGGTATATCCATACAATGGAATATTATTCGTCCATAAAAAAGAGTGATGTTCTGATATATGCCATGACAGGGATGAACCTTGAAAACATTGTGCTGAGTGAAATAAGCCAGACACAAAAAGAACAGATGTTGTATGATTCAGCTTATATGAAATAACTAGAATAAGCAAATTCATTGAGATAGAAAGTAGATTAGAGGTTATCAAAGACTGGGAGAAGGTGGGGGGGGCGGGAGTTACTGCTTTGTGGGTGTCTTAGTTTACCAGGACTGTTACAATAAGTACCACAAATGGGTTGACATGAGCTCATGGTTTTGGAGATGAGAAGCCCAAAATCAAGGTCTTGACAGGCTGTGCTTTCTTCTGGAATCCATAGGATTCCAGCCATCCCCTCCATCACATCCGCTCTCTCTTCTCATTCCCGCTGCTTTGATTTCTGCTGGCTCCTGGCTTTGACTGACCAACTGTATCCAAATTTCCTTTGCTTATAAGGACTCCAGCCATCAGGATTAAGGCCCACCCTAATCTAATTTGGCCTCATCTACATAGGAACTTTGAAGATCCTATTCACAAATGTGACCACACTTGAATTCATAATAATATCTTGAAAGGTCCTATTGACAAACGGGGCCAGGAACTAGGATTGAGCATTTTTTTTGGGGGGGTGAGGCGACATGATTCAATCCCCAACAATGGATATATAACATTTCTGTTTGGGATGATGGAAAACATTTTGGTCACAGATGGAGAGGATGGTAGCCTGGCATTGTGGATGTAATTAATTTCACTGAACAGTACACATAGAAATCACCAAAATGCCCGCCACCATCCAACCAAGAAAAAAAAAAGTTAGAGCAAGCAAACAAAAAACCAGTCTGGTCACGGGCTATCAGTGTGGGCTTTGCAGTCTGAAAGGTCTGGGTTCAAATTCCAACTTTGCTACTTCCTCACTGTGTGCCTTAGGTGAGTCCCTCACCACTCTGAGCCTCAGTTACATGGAGAGAATACTAATAAGTGTTTTGAGAGTAATAGTGAGGACGAGCTCAGAGCACTGCACTTCACATTCCTCACATAGAGCCTGGCCGGTGCGAGCACTGGGTGAGTGTTACTATTGTTTTTGTTGTTTGTGTGATGACAAAGATGACTGGTCCTTATCATCTGCCACGCAGTTCAACCTCATGCCCCACGGGATGCTCTTGGTGAGACGAAGGGAAGTTCAGAATCAGGTCCTCCTGAGCACACAGGGGCAGGCTAGCGTCGTGGCGAAGCTCCTGCACCCTGGAACTACGCTCACCACTTGCTGGCCATGTGATCTTGGACAAAGGACGCAACCTTCCTGGGCCTCAGTTTCCTCATTTGTAACATGGGAACAATAAGCGTATATATCTATAGGGTTGCTGTGGCTTAAATAAAATACTTGAAAAGTGCTGAGGGCTTTTCCTAACATTGAGGAAGTGCTGTGTAGGTGTTTGTCAAATAAAATGGGATTTTCCCTGGTTCACGTACAGGAGACTTTGGTCTCAGCCCCTGCCCTCAAGCATAAGCGCATGCGTAGGAACCCGGCACACACGTGCATGTGTGCACACGCATTCATGCAAACTACACGTAGGAACCCAGGCACACACACGTGCATGTGTGCACACGCATTCGTGCAAACTGCCCGCAGGGTTGCAGCCTGTAGCACCAAGCTCGCCTCCCAGTGGCTGGCTGTCCTTTTCCAGGGTCTGGAGAAAAAACAGCAATTGAGGAAGACAACGTTGCGTGTGATCCAGAGCCCTCAGTCCCCAGAGGAGGAAATGGGAAAGGGACGGATGGTCTTTGTACTACCTGTAAATCCTTCACCACAGGCGAGAGCCCCTCCCAGGCGCTGTGTGACCCAGGCTGCCTGGCACGGCAGAGCCTGCAGTTTTCACACACTGGGGCATAACGCTTTCAAAATCACTTCCCCTTAAAACTGAATGTGTGCTGGCGATGACAGCACAATATTATGAATATCACGAACGGAATTATACACTGGAATGTGATTAAAATGGGAAATTGTGTATATTTATTATGATAATTAAAAGCGTAAAGCCAAAAAAGGTGAATGCGGTATTTTCCCCTGAATTGTATGCTTGAAAGTGTTTAAAATGAGAAATCTTATGCTGTGTGTACATGTTGCCACAATAAATTTTTTTTAAAAACATAGACCGGTACAATACAACATGTGAGCCCTAAGGTAAACTGTACACTTTAGTTAAGAGTGTAATTATAATAATATCAGTTCATCCATGGTAGCAAATGTATCACAACTAATCAAAATGTTAATAATAAGGGCGGGCCACGGTGGCTCAGCAGGCAAGAATGCTCGCCTGCCATGCCAGAGGACCCGGGTTCGATTCCCGGTGCCTACCCATGTAAAAAAAAAATGTTAATAATAAGGAAAACTGTGTGCAAGATGGGGGATATGGGATATCAGAACTCTGCACTTGCTGGATGATTTTTCCATAAACCAACATGTTCTACTTTGCTAGCTGCCGGAATGCATTATACCAGAAACAGAATGGCTTTCAAAAGGGGGAATTTAATGAGTTGCTAGTTTACAGTTCTAAGGCTGAGAAAATGTCCCAATTAAAACAAGTCTATAGAAATGTCCAATCTAAGGCATCCAGGGAAAGATACCTTGGTTCAAGAAGGCTGATGAAGTTCAGGGTTTCTCTCTCAAGTGAGAAGGCACATGACGAATATGGCGTCATCTGCTAGCTCCTGGCTTCTGGTTTCATGAAGCTCCCCGGGAGGCATTTACCTTCTTCATCTCCAAAGGTTGCTGGCTTGTGGACTCTCTGCTTCAAGGTGCTGCAGCATTCTCTGCTCTCTCTGAATCTCCCATTCTCCAAAATGTTTCCTCTTTTATAGGACTCCGATAAACCAATCAAGACCCACCCAAATGGGTGGAGACATGTTGTCACCTAATCCAGTTAACAACCACTGTTGACTAAATCACATCACCCAGGGAGATGATCTGATTACAGTTTCAAACATACAGTATCGAATGGGGATTATTCTGCCTTTCTGAAATGGGATTTCAATTAAAACATGGCTTTTCTATGGGGCTACATCCTTTCAAACCAGCACACTACAACTGCCCGAAAAAATAAAAGTAAGTAATAAATAAACAAATCAATTAGAGAGAACAGTACTTTTTAGAAAAGTAAATGTGATGTTTCTAAAATCCAACATTCTAGATTTCTGGCTTCGGGGGCTTGGTCAAATAAATAATGGTATTTCCAATACGGTGGGACACCAGACCACCTTTTGCATGATGTTGGTCCATATCGATCTGAAAGGTGTTCAGGAGATGATGGTGAAGTGAAAATAAGAGGGTACGAAACAAAGGCACAGTATGATAAAACTAAGCAAAGGATAGATGTGTGAAAATTTGCGAGTCAACCAGCCACAATTCAACTGCACCCTTCCCTCATGACTCTGACTGACAGAGAAGCTCATCTGAGGTTATTTTTAGCAGAGGCCCTTCCAGAGGGGCTCCTGTCAGAGTTTAAATTTGTTTCCCCTTTTTAAACCAAAGTAATTTTCACAGCTCACAGAATAAGAAGTGAACAGAAATCACCTGGGAATCATCTCCAGCAATTCCCAGGAAGTTCTTTTAGAGGATGGGTCAGTAAGGAAGATGTGTTTGGCTATAGATATCAGAAGACCTGACAGTAACTAAGCAAGGATGTTAAGTATTTCCCATGGTAAGAAGTTAGGAAGAATGTGACTTCAGGGTTGGTTAACTCAGAGGCACCATGACAACAGATTCCAATATCTTCCATCTTTCCTCTCTGCAATCTTTACTGTGTTGGCCTTTGATTACTTTTCTATCACTGCATAACCAATCGCCCGAAAATGTATGGTTTTATACAATCATCATTCATTACCTTGCATAGTTCAGTGGGTCAGGAATTCAGGGTCTAGTTAGATGGTTTTGGCCCGGGTCTCCTGTGTGGTTGCAGTTGAATGTCAGGTGGGGCTGCAGTCAACTGAAGGTTCGACTGGGGCTGGAGGGCCCATTCCCAAGGTGACTCCCTCACATGGCTGGAAAGACCATGCTGGCTGTTGGTGGGAGGTCTCTGTTGCTCTCCACCTGGGCCTCTCCACAAGGCTGCTTGAGCTTCCTCACAGTATGGTGGCTGGCTGCCCCCAGAGGGTAGTGATCCAAGAGAGACCAAGGCAGAAACTGCAAAGCCTTTTGTGACCTGGCCCTGTAGGTCACATGCTGTCTATAACAAGAGCTGCTATAACAAGACAACTCAACGGGTTGGCTTAAACAACAGAAATGTATTGATCCACAGTTTCAGAGGTTTTTGTCCTCCCGGGGTCCATAGCCTTCTGTCTGTCTGGCAATCCTTGGGTTTCTCAGCTCTCCCATCCCTTGGCGATATCCTCTCCCTTCTCTTCCAGATTCCCACTGATTTCCAGCTTCTGGCTCCTTCCCATGACTTTCTCTCATTCTGGTTTCCAGTTTCTTTCTCTTCATAAAGACTGAACCTGGGTGGGCCACAGTGGCTCAGCAGGCAAGAATGCTCACCTGCCATGCCAGAGGACCCGGGTTCAATTCCCGGAGCCTGCCCATGTAAAAAAAAAAAAAAAAAAAGAATCCATAAGGACTGAACCACCCTCCCACAGTTGGGGCACATCTTAACTTAAAACAGCATCTTCTGGGTGGCTCCGTGGCAGAATTCTCACCTGCCATGCGGGAGAACTGGGTTCAATTCCCAGAGCCTGCCCATGCAAAAAAAAACAAAAACAAAAAAAACAGATTTTTCAAGAGATCCTACTTACAATAGGTTCACACCCACAGGAACGCAGATTAAGACCAAGGATGTGTCTGAATTGGGGTACATAATTGTGCTGCTTTGAAATGATGTATGTCCCCTAGAAAAACCATGTTTTAATCCTAATCCCATTTTGTAAAGGCAGCCATTTCTTCTAATCCCTATTCAGCACTGTATGTTTGAAACTTTAATTAGATTTTCTCCCTGGATATGTGATATAATCGAAAGTTGTTGTTAAACTGGATTAGGTGATGACATATCTCCACCCACTTGGGTGGGTCTTGATTAGTTTCTGAAGTCCTATAAAGAGGAAACATTTTGGAGAATAAGTGATTCAGAGAGAGCAGAGAAGTATGATGTAGTCACGGGAATCAGAGAGCCCACGAGCCAGCGACGTTTGGAGATGAAGAGGGAAAACGGCTCCCGGGGAGCTTCATGCAACAGGAAGCCAGTAGAGAAAGCTAGCAGATGATGCCATGTTCACCATGTGCCTTTCCAGATGAGAGAGAAACCCTGAACTTCATCGGCCTCCTTGAACCAAGGTATCTTTCCCTGGATGCCTTTGATTGGACATTTCTGAAAGGTTTTAAGAAATGAGGTATTTGAGAGAAAGGAAAGTAGATGAAATGATTTTAAGTGAGCGTGCTTTATTGGCTGTGCTCCGGGGCAGAGCTCACTGAACCCAAGATGGCGTGAGGCGAGTCCACGTGCGGGCTTTGGTGTGTGCGGTTTTTAAGGGAAGGGGTTAGGTGATGACATGAAAGGGGCGGCACATTAAACAAAGGATCATTATGCAAGGCGGTTGAGCAGCGGGTGGTCAGACGTCCGTAGAGCAATGAGTGAACAGATGTCCGCTGGGTAGATGCCTTGATTGTAACAGTTCACCTCCCATTCTGAAGTGACGTCGTGATTCCAGCCATAGAGCCCTCCCTTGTTCCCCCGACCTAACATTCTAGCCCTTTTGTGATAGTAGAGAGTCAAGATCTTTCTAGCTACTTCCTGCTGTAGTGGAGAGGCATGGGGCTATGGGCTGAAATTGTTAGGGTCGGGAGAGAGGAGAGGCTGGCTGCAGGAGTTTGGTGAGGTTGGCAGGTGGTGATGCAGAAGCATTTGGTTGACCGCTACTCAGGATAGTTCTCTTATACGACCCTGGAGGAAATTAATGAGGCAAGGAGCTAGGAGAAAAAAGAGACAAATTAAGATAACTGGACCCAGCAGTGAGAGAAACCATGCTGCTAGTGGAGAGGAGAACCAGTTTAGGGCAGAGGAGGTTCCCTGTTTCCTGCGATAGAAATCTTCCTTTAGCTTGTTTAGGGTTTGAATGTTTCCTTGGCTAGGAGAACCTGAGCCATGGAGCAAGGAGTACAAAGAGAGGGATGGGAGCGCAGGAGAAGAAAAGCCTGGACATAAGGAATTTCAGCCCACTTGTCATTCTTTTGGCAGAAATTACGGAGGTCGGAGGTCGTTAAGGACCTTAAAATCAAAAGTCCCCCCCTCAGGCCAATGAGAACCGTTATCCAATTGGTATTGTGGCCAAGCCTTTTTACAAAAGTAAGAGAGGCATTTCGGCCGGATGTCTGGAAGCAAATTCAGTGTGGATAAGTTTGCCAGTAGGCAACTTAGAGGCGTAAGGGGTTGGTTCTTAGAAGATTTATTGCCCATGCTGAGAGGTCTCGCAGAACAAAGGAATGGCTCTAAGAACTGGCCCAGGGGCATTAGCGTCCCGTCCCAACGCTCTGAGAGAGTCCTTAAAGCTCTCATGAGCGGGCTTAAAGTCCTGTTCAGGTCTTGGACCAGAGTTTGGGAGGGAAACGAGAAGCGGGATGTCCCCACAGCTTTTCAAGTCCTGGAAAAAGGTATGAGGCTTGCAGGCGTCCCTGTTCACCTCAGCCCTCGGGAGAGAACCTGACGTGAATTCACGATTTTC
>PVIY010058166.1:0-12566 GCA_004026745.1 Myrmecophaga tridactyla | reverse complement strand
GTTTCCATGTGACCTAGAGGTAGTTTTCGGGGGGAGACTGAAGCTAACCATATAATACACTATCTATTGTCCTTATTCTGCAGCGAGGAGCTACGATCTTTATGGAAACACATAATAAATGAAACGCTTCTGGGTTTCTTGCCACAGATGTATTTCTGGTCCGAGTGCCCCTCAGCGGGCCATTGCAGGCGACAGTCCGAGCCCCCAGGGACAGCGAGCGGCAGTGGCCCTGGCTGGGGCTCCAGGAGCGACACGCTTGCAGCAGGGGACATTTGGAAACAGGCTCTCCCGGCCTGCTTTTCCCAAAACGGACAGTCGGAGCCAGTGGCTGCAGTGACGGGGGTTCGTGGAGGGTCACAGCCCCCAGGAGCCAGAGTGAGGGGCGGGAGCGCCAGCACAGAGCAGGCATGCCCTGCTGCGGCACGCTCCTTGGCACTCCGAACCCCCACCTGAGAAAGGAAAGGGGGGACACCGGCTCCCCCTCCCACGCCTCTCAGGCCCTAACCCTCCCGCACACCCGGGTGCCCCACAGGGGCCTGGCCCCTCAGCCCCCCGGGGAGTCCTGCAGCAGGTGCAGCCGGCCGCACCCCGGCCGGGGCCCCGCAGCAGAGGCTGGTGGAAGAGGCCACGCAGCTGAGATCTGAGGTCATGGGCAAGAGGCGCCCCGGACACAAGTGTGCCCGAGCAGTGCAGCCAGCTGCTTCGTGTCCAGCCTACAGCTCTCCACCGAGCGGGCGATAGCCGAATGGTGGCTGGCCTCCTCCCCGTAGACTCTCCACTAGCAGCCCAAGGGTCAAGCTAGATGAGACGTGCTGGGGAAAATAACAGCAACAAAATCAAAAGGCGCTTGCTATTAAAAATAAAA
Organism: Myrmecophaga tridactyla; assembly: GCA_004026745.1. Classification (NCBI taxonomy): domain Eukaryota; kingdom Metazoa; phylum Chordata; class Mammalia; order Pilosa; family Myrmecophagidae; genus Myrmecophaga; species Myrmecophaga tridactyla. The sequence continues at coordinate 11,701 of PVIY010058166.1, read as the reverse complement.
GGAGAACAACTATAGTGAGGAAAATCATATTTTAAAATGTCATCTAGAATGCCAATGCTTGGGACAAAGCAGGCTTCATTGGAGACGTAGAATGAGGTAGTTAAAACATCCCGAGACTGAAAGGGGCTCCTTGGTACTTTCAAGAGCTTTAGTGGCATCGGGCACCAGAGCTTCGTGGCTTTTACCTCCACAGCAAACCCCAGGCTTGTCCTTTTCCTGCATACACCTGCACCCCCAATACCATGTTTTCATTCTTCGCCCCTAATTTGGATTAATGTTTGGCTCCCAACTGAAATGGTGACAGGGGTAGAGAAATGGACAGAGACTTTACTGGAGAAACTCCTATGAGTTGCAAGAGAATGAGGAGACAGAGGCAAGAGAGAATCTGACGTTTGGATGCAGAGCAGAGTGTCCGTGGTGGAATGAACTGGTTCTGTATAAATATCTGCTGCATCCATTAAAACAGAAGGCGCACGGGGGATGCGAATGAGAAAGCCTTCTTGACCAAAAGGGGGAAGAGAGAAATGAGACAAAATAAAGTGTCCGTGGCTGAGAGATTTCGGAGTTGAGAGGTTATCCTGGAGGTTATTCTTATGCATCATATAGATATCCCCTTTTTAGTTTGTGGTGTATTGGAGTGGCTGGAGGGAAGTACCTGAAACTGTTGAACTGTGTTCCAGAAGCCTTGATTCTTGAAGACAACTGTATAACTATATAGCTTTTATAGTGTGACTCTGTGATTGTGAAAACCTTGTGTCTGGTGCTCCTTTTATCCAGGGTATGGACAGATGAGTAAAAAAAATAAGTATAAAAAATAAATAAATAATAAGGGGGATAAAGATTAAAAAAATTGGGTAGATTGAAACACTGTGAGAGGGAATGGTGAGGGGTTAGGGATGTATGAGTTCTTTTTTGTTGTTTCTTTTTCTGGAGTGATGCAAATTTCTAAAAATAATCATGGTGGAGAATACACAACTACATGATGATATGTGAGCCATTGATTGCATAATATGGTTGGACTGTATATGTGTGAATATTTCTCAATAAAATATTTTTTAAAGTATATTGGGGGAAATGTATATATGATAGCAATAAAAAATTAAAAAACAAACAAGCAAACAAGTAAATGCCAGTCCGTGGAACTGCACGACACAGACAGCGCACCCTCATTTAAACCATGGACTACAGTTAATAGCACAATTACAAAAATGCACTTTTGTCGATTGTAACGCATGCACCACGCCAGTGAAAGGTGTTAAGATGGTATATGGGGATCTTGTATTTGGTGCATGATTGTTCTGGAAACCCACAACTTCTCTAATAAAAAAAAGTCAAAACAAACACAAAACCAAAAAGGCGCACAGCGTAGACAAAAAGGAGGGTTGTATGTGGCATAGACTCACCCCTCAGAGGGGAGCCTGGAAGAGGTGGGGGGGGGGAGAACTTTCTGGAACCGGTCCTAGGAGCCCCTTTGAGCCAGGAGAGCTGAGTCTGACAGACAAGAGTGCTGTGGAATGGGGTGGGGGGGCAGGTACAGGAATTGTCCCTGTGAAGGCAGAACACACTTCCTAGGGTGACCTACAGGGAGCGGGAAACCCGAGGGTTAGCTTGTATTAAAAAAATCTTACGTGGCTCTCAGTGCAATGGAGAAAAGACTTCGGGTCCTCCGAGACGCCCCGATTCCACCCCTGACGTGTTCTCACAGGTAAAGAAGATTTATATAAAGTGTTCAGAGGCAGCTATAATAGATTTTGATATGCATTTCATAATATTTTCTAGCATGCCTCTTGGTCTCACCGACAGATTTATGAATAGGCAGTATTTATTGTACAATATCCATATTTTATTAAATCTGCTTATGTGGAGAGGAAGCGGGAGTTGCAGATGGACCTGCTGAGCCCGGGCTGGGGCGCAGTTGCCCTCTGTCCCCAGCCTTCCCCTGACGGCCTTGGCAATGACCTTGCCTTCTGAGTCCCTGCAGGGCAAGGACAGCACGTGCTCTTCCTCGGCCCGGGCTGCGAGCGAGCAGAGCACAATAGACCCCTCCAAGCCAGGGGGCCCAGGCCTGGTCCTAGGGGGAAGGGAGTCTGCCTCGCTATCCCCTCGGCGCCCTCCACTCACCCGAGGACCCACTGGTGCCAGCGGGGGGGACTCCGTCCTCTGCTCACCGTGTTCGGCTCCCCCAGGGGCCATCCCTCCTTGGAAACCTGAGCAGCCTCCCTCCAAACTGCTTTCTGGGCCAGAAGCCCAGGGGCTCCGGCCCCCTCCCTTTCCAAGGCTGGGAGCAGTGGTCCCGATGACCGGAGACGACACAGCACTGTAACTCTACCCCGGATAACCCAAACACTTCTCTTTTCCTGGACACGATTTATGTGGCAAGGTTTAGCCTTAGCATGGGATTCCTAGGGGAGGCCCGAGTCCCTGTGTCAATGCAGCCCCTTCAGTTCTCTCGCCAGCTGCCCCAAGATGGGTTTTAGATAATGTTGAGCTGATACCTAAGGAAAAGTGACTTTGGGTGTAATTGCAAAACCACTTTGCACAACTTGATGGACTGTGCTTATAAGGGTAGGGTTAGAAACCATCATACGATCTGATTTTTCAGATGCTTGATCTACAGTGAGTCTACAGTGAGGCTTTGGAGTCATTAAAACCTTGAGAGTTGATTCCTGGCTCCCTTGCTTACTGGCTGTGTGACTTTGGGCAAGTTACTTAACCTCCCTGGGCATCAGTTTCCTCTTCTGTAAAATGAGGATGACAACAGCCTCCAAAGGTTGGTGTGAAATAATGAATTAAGCCCATTCTCCAGCACTGAGAAGTAATTCAATAAGTGTTAGCTCTTATTATGAGGTCATTAACTTGGCTTTGCTTTTTGGTGATACAGATCACACTTGGAGGACAAAGAGAAAACTGACCTTTCAGGGTTTTCCCCAAATAATCTCAAATGAGATGGTGACTATACACATGTATGGGCTGTAGCTACGTATATGGAAAAAAGCAACCTGGTGTTGCTTTCCTTCTGAGAGTTGTGTCTTCTGTCCTGCGTGATTCCCAACCATACCGAGTGCCAAGTACAGTGATGGAGAACAGCGTGCGTTTGCTGAATGACTGAAAGAACATAGGGAGTGTCCACATGTGTGGCACCGTGACGTGAGGCGCTGCACAGAGCAAGTTAAGGGTGCAGGCTCACCTCTGAGAAGCTCACATCCTGCCTTTGTGTCGGGTGTTGTGCAAAAAATAACAGTGATGGGAAAACAATACAGAAAGGAACTCGTGGTTATACCTCCACCCAGCAAAATGCATGTCAGATTAGAGAACAATTAGGATGCCTGTGGGTAAAATTAGAGTGTGATATTTTACAAAGTCAGCCAGGTTAATCATATTTTGCAAAAAGACCACAAAATTGTGGCAGTTCTTGTGGCCCTAAGTCAGAATATGTTCCTTAAAGCAGAACATCCTGGTTTGAGCCCATTTGTATTGAAGTCCATATACTTAAGCTATACATATGTTATTTTCACTATAGTATAGAAAAGTTAGAATGGTGAATGAAGAAATTCTTGCATTCTGCCAGACGCAAAGATTTCCAGTTGGCTTTATAGTGAAATGTAACTGCCATGCATTTAACTACTGTTTTATCATCTCATGTTTAGGATCCAAATTTGGGATTCTGTGCTTAGGGTATTAACTCCTGGTTTTTATGCTTATTTAAAATCCATCAGTAAAGACACAAAAGTCTCTTGCAAGCAATACCCTGTCACCCTAAATACACAGATATCACCTGGAAACCTTCCTGAGAAGTGAGGGGAATGCCAGGGGCGGCTCAAGGCCCTATTTTGGGTTGAAAGCACAAAACCTCTGGCCGTATTTGAACGTGGAGCTTTAATTCCAAGAACTGTTGTAAACAGTCTAGGTTTCTCTTAGCTTCACCTTGAAAATGGGAAACCCAGAGGTCTGTTTAGGCCACACAATTTAAAGGGCTCCAGGGAAGACCCTCGGTGCACCGCCCCTGCCGCTCCCCCACGCCCCCCCACAGGCCTGAAACCTGCCATTAGAGACGTACCTTTGCCTGTGTAGGTGCCATGTCCCTCAGGGACCCCGCCAGGCCCCCTGGCCCCTGGTTCTTGGCCTCGATGGGTGATGCTTGGCTGGGAATCAAATTACCGCGGCTGCCCTTCTGGGCACTTGCACAGAGCAGCGTGATAGCTGTGTGTGTGCTGCTGAGCTTTCCCACCCACTCTCAGCCTCCACTGAGATGCCCCTTTTAATGCCTCCCAAAGTGCCCCATCAACCAAGACGGCTGGAACCTGTTCATGTGAAGGCCCTGCTACCCCCATGAGGCCCACCAGGCCGGGGAGGCCCTGGGTGAACCCCCGGGGTGCAGGCACGTGGCCAGGGAGAGGGAAGGAGACAGGCCTGGAAAGGTCCAAAGGTCCCCATCCAAGGCACGTCAGAGCAGAAGCCAGGCAGGAGAAGCCAGCCACAATTTGAGGTTTTTCCTTCTGGTGCTCCAAGATACTGGAGACTATAAGAAATATTAATGTATGGAGGCTTACCTTTTAGAAGTGGAAATGCTGGGTCAAAGATAGGAACTTTAAACATGTTAGTTAGGAAATTCTGTCAATTTGCAAGCAAAAAGGTACACTGATCTATACCTGCACCCACCATTTGTTGCACCAAAATTTATCTCCTGTTCCCTTACCAGATAAGACCTTTTTGTCTTTGCCAGTTGGCTAGGGCAACATGTCATTGTTGTTTAACTTGCATTTCTTCATTTTTTTCTTAAGAAAGCACAAGGCAGTGTCTTCCTGGGCCTGGTCAGTCACTGCCTTTAAGACTTTTTTCTTGCCCATTAAGGCACATATTAATGGGAAATGCCTAGTTATTTTAATAGAAGCCTCAGCAAAACTCAACCAGAAAGGCAAACCAGAGGCAAATTCACACCCACCAGTTCAGAGGAGAGATTAAGTAACCCAAGACTAGCGGCAACACTACATGCCTCCATTAGCCCGATCTATTGCCAGCAAACCGTATTTAGAACTCATATGTAAGAACTTTCCGGATGTTTGAACATAATAGGGATTATAGGAATGGGATGAGAGTACTTAATGGAGGTTCTGTTTTGTAGAAAGATGTCTGCTCACCAGCACCTCAGGTCTCTACAGCATTCACAGCGGGATCTCCCATGTCCGGTCAAACTCTCAGGGACACAGGTTTTGGCCAGGGGACCTGGGCTCTGCTAGTCTGCTGCCACCTCCATCCTTTCTAATCCAGCTCCTCCTCTGATTCGTCAATGCACTCCTTAGCTCAGCACACACCAAGAACTGGTAGAAATCATTTCTTGTTTTATCTGTGGGTCTCCCTCACCCATAAGACTATGACATTCCTGAGGGCAGGGACCAGATCTTAGCCCCATTAGGTGTCCCGCGCTCACCCCTGGTGGCAAGAAGGATGTTGCAGGGCTGATGGGTTCCGACTCCAATGTGGAGCAGAAGGGCTCCAGTCTGCATCAAGAGTCCCCAAATGCCATGCCTTGCCCTCCCCCCGTGGCTCCACGTTAACCTCTTCTAATGAGCCCTGGAAATGAGCCAGTTTCAGCACTGGCGAGAAACCTGGCTTGTTCAAGTGGCCACAAGACCACCCGAAAGTCAGCTTGGACCCCTGCCCCTGAGTGAAGCGTCTCATAAAGCAGGTTCTATGTTTTCACTCTCAGACACATATTCCTGAAGTTAACATTTCAGCACCTTCCCTGGAGTCACTGCCTGATGGATGGCAAGACAACATATACTCATGTACTCGGCAGTTTGAATTTGTTTTTTTTTTAAAGAAAAATGCTTACTTTTGTAGCACTACATATATTTCTTTAATTTCCCTAGATTAGCTTTTGAGTGCCATGTTGCCTTCATAGTACTTTGCCTAAACATAATTATGAGTACTTTGGCTAAGATTCACACTTGAAAGGTGTGAATGACATAACTCATTCAACTCCACTTTTCAAAAGAGGAAACATGCAAAGCTCATTAGAGTGTCTCAGGCATTCATTCAGGAATTAATTGCCAGTTTTTATATCCCAGTAGAACCTTTCCAGCTCTCTTTAAGAGCTATTCCTAAATCAGTATGTTATTACCACATGCGAACACATTGGCTATGACAACTTCTGCGACAGGAAAAATTTCCTTCCTTGGATTCTCATACTTGCAGAAGAATATTATCGACTGAAAAATGAATAAAAACTTGTTCAGGGCTGTGATTGGCAAAGAGAGATTGTGCCTTTAGCAGAGATCCTGGCAGATGATGAAGGGGTAAGGAAATGGAATGGTCAGAGACACTGCAGAGAACAGGCCTCGATGGGTGACTTAAAAAGATAAACTCAATTAAGTTCTTTCTGCTAAAAACTTATTAATGCCAATTCTGGAAAATTGAGTTAAGGAAGAGGAAAGTCTTCCATCATCCTACCATCCAAAGACAACCATTGTTAACATTTTAATTTCCATCCAGTCTTTCAGTACATGTTATTTTTACATCACTGTAATTGGATTATATGCATGTATAAAGTCATGTCAAGGTACTCTGATATAGATTCCCATGATAACCTGTTTAACCATTATGGCCACTTTTTCCCTGTTCAAACCCCATCCTTTCTTTCCATTGGTCATTCATTCAACAGATATTTATAGACTCCGTCACTGAGTTCCAGGTCCTGGGAATGCTGGAAAGAACAAGACAGAGGTAGTACCCTTCATGAAATACATGCTATAGTTGAAGAACAACACAATACACAATAACTGAGTAAACAGATGTTAAGTATGATGAGATACCATTGGAAATTTGTAAGCATAGAGTAGCCCTATCTGATTTAATTTTTGTTAATGGTTTTCTTCCATGTGGACAACGGACTACAGGGAGAGAGGAGCAGAAGCAAGGAAAGCAGCTAGGAAGTTACTGCAGAAATTCGATGAACAATGATGGTGGCTTAGATTAAAGTAGTAGAAGGGAGGCGGAGAGAGGAGTGGAAGGTTTAGGCAGTTGGGCCTAGAGGATTCTGGCTCGAGTGACCAGGCAAACAGGGTGCCAATTTCAGAGTACTCTAGGAGGAGAAGCAGGTTTGAGGAGAACTCAGGAGCCCTGCTGCAGACAGCGAGATGCCTACATGACATCCAGGTGGGTCTGTTGAGTTTGCAGTTGGATGAATGAGTCAAGGGTTCAGAGCCCGAGATGTCTAAAATTGAGTCTTTGACACATGGGCAGTAATTAAAGCTATAAAACTGTATGCGATCATTCAAGGAGAGTGTGGAAGGGGAAGAGAAAGGCCTTGCAAAAAGATACCCCAACAGTTAAAGCTGAGCAGCGGAGGCACCCCTTTGCCCATTCCCCCAACCACATGCTCCCTGCCACCCACCCTCCCCAACAGTCTAGAAGATTTGGGAACTACAGGTCAGACTCTCAATAAAGAAGGTCAGGTCATTTTTATGAGGGGATGTGTTGTAAAACTGTTCTAGAAGCTCTTACAGTTGTGAAAGTCAAAGCAATTTTCTACGATTTTGATGTAAAAGATGAATTTGCTTATTGAAGCATTTTATAACTCTATATAATAAAAACGTTTTATATTCAAGAGATGCCTTTAAAAGTTGGTGAGCATTTTCGTTCAGTTCTATGTATTTTTTTTTAATTTCCTTTGAAACTCCTTGTTAAAATGTACTTGGAAATGTATTGTTTTTTTCTATATATGTTATTTTTCACAACAAAAAAAGTTAATAAAAAAAAATACACATGCAATTACCATATGACCCACCAATTGCACTCAAGGAATTTATCACAGAGCAATGAAAACTTCTGTCCATAAAACCTGTATGTGAATGTTCATAGCAGCTTTATTCTTAATAGCCAAATCTGGAAGGAGTCCAGGTGTCCTTCAGCAGGTAAAAGTCTAATACAGTGCAGCGATCCTTGCCATGGACTACCACTCAGCAACAAAAAGCAATGAACTATTGATACACACAACAATTTGTGTAAATATCGAGGAAGTGATGCTCAGTTAAAATAGCCCAAAAGCCAATCCCATATGCTGTATGATTTTCTTTATAAAACATTCTTGAAATGACAAAGTTATAGAAACAGGTAGCAAATCAATGGTTGCCAGAGCTTAAGGACAGGCAGGGAGGAGCGGGGGGTGGGGAAAGGAGATGGGTGCGTCCCTTGAAGGGCCACAGGAGATGGGTGCGTCCCTTGAAGGGCCACCATTCTTGACTGGTGATGTGTACACAGCCCTTCCCATGTGCTAAAATGGCCAAGCACTCAATGCACACAGGCAAGCACACACCCACACAGGAGTGCGAGCAAACGCAGATGTTGTCAATGTCAATCAGATCAGTGAATGTTGTCAATGTCAGTATCCTGACTGTGATATCCTACTATAGATTGCAAAATGTTGCCATTTGGGGAAACTGAGTAAAGAGGTCTCTGGTCCTCTGTAGGTAACAACTATCACAAAACTTAAAAATTGACCTTAAAAAGTCAGTAAGTAACTCCTTGGGTTAGAGGAACTGAAGCTGGGCTCTTGCGAGCAGGCACACTACGTGCAGCAGGGAGCAAAGCCTCAGGTGTGGACTTAGGATTTGGGGCTCCACATGGCTAACTGGCAACCCTGTCATCATCCTCAACTCCTCCTGGATTTGGCTGAGAACACTAGCTGGAACCCCTCTTTTCACTTCTCTTCCAAATACTACTGATTCCAAACCTCCACTCAGCAGTTGATATTATTCCTTTATAGAGAGAACATGTTCCAGGTGACAATGTTCCTGTAGGTGATAGTTCAGTGTGTTGGTAGTGTGGTAGTTAGGTTCAGGTGTCAACTGGCCAGGTGAAGGTGCCTAGTTCTTTTGCTGTGGACATGAGCCAATGGCATGTGAAACTCATCTGTCGCTGATTACATATGCAGTCGGCTAGGAGGCATGCCTGCTGCAATGAATGATGTTTAATTTAATTGGCTGGAATCTTAAATGAGAGAGCTCAACGTAGCACAGCCCAAGCAGCTCAGCATACCTCATCTCAGCACTCACAGATCAGCCCAGGCCTTTGGAAATGCAGAAAGGAATCACCCCGAGGAAAGTTGTTGGAACCCAGAGGCCTGGAAAGAAGGCCAGCAGAGATTGCCCTGTGCCTTCCCATGTAAGAAAGAACCTCACTTGAAAGTGAGCTGACTTTCCTCTGAAGAACTATACATTTTTAACTAAATAAATCCCCTTTTATTAAAAGCCAATCCATCTCTGGTGTGTTGCATTCCAGCAGCTAGCAAACTAGAACAGTGCAGCTGCTTTTTATTTCTTTTTTTTTTAACTTTTTTTATTGTATAGTATAATACATATACAAAGCAAAGAAAGAAAAGAGCAATAGCTTTCAAATCACTTTTCAACAAGTAATTACAGGACAGATCCCAGAGTTTGTCATGGGCTACCATACCATCCTCTCAGATTTTTCCTTCTAGCTGCTCCAGAACATTGGAGGCAAGAAGGAATAAATATATTTTTTTTATCATCACAATTGACTTTTTTTCTTTTTTGTGAAAAATAACATATATACAAAAAAACAATAAATTTGAAAGCACATCACAACAATTAGTTGTAGAACAGATTTCAGAGTTTGGTATGGGTTACAATTCCACAATTTTAGATTTTTACTCCTAAATGCTCTAAGGCACTGGAGACTAAAAGAAATATCAATATAATGATTCAGCAATCCTCATTTGTTAAACCCTACATTCTCTGTATAATTCTACCTTCACCTTTGATCTTTTTCCCACTCTTTAGGGGTATTGGGCTATGCCCAGTCTAACTTTTTAATATTGGAAGGGGCTGTCAATAATGTGGGGTAGGGAGATCAAACTAGCTGATATTCTGGAAAGTTGGCCTCTCTAGGTTTCAGGACTTATCTGGTCCAGGGACCCATCTGGAAGTTGTAGATTTCTGGAAAGTTACCCTAGTGCATGGAATCTTTGTAGAATCTTTTTTATGCTGTAGGTGTTCTTTAGGGTTGGCTGGAATGGTCCTGGTTGGGGTTTGGCAAGTTATAATAGGTAGCAATGTCTAACTGAAGCTGGTGTAAGCGTGACCTCCAGAGTAACCTCTCGACTGTTTGAATTCTCCCAACCTTTGATACCTTATTTGTTACACTTCTTTTCCCCCTTTTAGTCAGGATGGCATTGATGATTCCATGGTACCAAGGCTGGACTCATTCCTGGGAGTCATCTCCCATGCCATGAGGAAGACTTTCACCCCTGGATGTCATGTCCCATGTAGTGGGGAGGGCAATGATTTCACTTACAGAGTTAGGCTTGGAGAGAGTGAGGCCATATCTAAGCAACAAAAGAGGTCCTCCAGAAGTAACTCTTAGACATACCTATAAGTAGGCTTAGCTTCTCCACCACATACATAAGCTTCACAAGAGCAAGCCTCAAGATCAAGAGCTTGGTCTATTGATTTGAGTGTCTCTAATGTTTAACACAGTATTAGGGGTTTCCCTGGTGGTAAAGTTTAATAGTTCCATACCTTTTCTCCTGTCCCTCATGGAACTTTGCCAATACTTTTTGATTATCTGCTTAATATGTTCTAGGATGTATCAAGGCATTACATTAAGGCATACAGGATTAAAGGCCCTCATTCTTATTCTACACTCCCTGTGTTTTGATTGTTTAAATGAGCTACCCATAGGTTAAGTTAGAGTACGTGCTACAGAAAATTTAGGTTCCGGACAAAGTAAACCTTTCTTCCTTTGGTCTCAAAGAGTAGGTGCGGTTCTAAAATATAGTCAATGTCTTCCTTACCCCTGTGTTCTGAATTACCTTAATCCTGACCTGATCAGCTTTGATATTATTTCTAAATGCCAGGTTATATATATGTATAAAACAGCCTCTCAAAATCCAGAAACAATAATTACCACTCTGCACTAAATGTACTACTATAGGAATTTACAGTCTAGACCCCTGTTTTCTTATAAGTATTTTCTAAAGGAGACCATACAATTATTGATTTTTTGTTTCTGGCTTATTTTGCCTCACCCAGTGTCCCACAGGTTCATTCACAAAGTTGCATGCCTCACAGCTTTACTCCTTTTGTAGCAGCACAATATCCGATCATCTGTATACACCATCGTTCGCCAATCTACTTCTCAGTCAATGCATCCTTCAGCCACCTGCATTCATCGGGCATCAAGTATAATGTCCAAAGCTCACAGTCCATCAACACCCTCAATTTTAGATCATTTCATTGTTCCCAAGAGAAAGAAAAACAATAAACACACCCTCACCAAACAGGAAATCTAAACCTCCCCTTTACTCATATCCCTCCCCCCTTATTCACCTCTGCTGTTACTGCGGTAGTGCTAATGGTTTCCTGTTAAACATAGCCCATAGCATACAATAGCAAATTCCCCCATACCCTGAACTTAAACACTCTTTGTACAAGAATCATACCTCTGAAGGAGTTCATGCAAGAACTTATTTATATTTCTAATGTTAAATTGGTGGGACACATAAATCTATACAATTCCTTTCAATCATGTTCATCTTCAATATGGTAATATTACTTACAGACCCACTAGAGAACCACCTTCACTCCTATCTGTTCCTTTACACTGGAGTTCAAACTCATTAGCTAACCCTTCACCCATCTTTAGCTTCTACGTATTATAAGCCTCCGATTTTACTTTTCCT
>PVIY010058165.1:0-12578 GCA_004026745.1 Myrmecophaga tridactyla | reverse complement strand
ACCATAACGGTGTTATCTGAGCACCCCTCATTGTAAGGGAGACTGGGAAATATACATGGTGATTGATTTGTTTTTAAATTATTGCTGTTTATTTTAACCTGGATGCATTGCTGCTATTGCAAATTGCTTTCAGAAATGACAATTACTCACCTCCTTTAGACACCTATCTTGCGATGTGACCTTGCAATTTCTCTCACTACGAGGTGGAATCTGTTTCCTACCCCTTGAATCTGGGCATGCCTTATAATTTGCCTTGTCCGATAGAAAGATGTAAAAGTTATGTGACAGTTCCTAGACTAAGCCTTAATGGGAGTTTCATGCTTCTCCCTGCTCTCTTGGAATCGTGTTGCCCTACCATGCGAACAAACCTGGGCTAGCCTGCTGGATAGTGAGAGACCTCTGGTTCAGTAACCCCGTCAACCCCAGCCAACCGCCAGGAAACCCACAGAAGCAGAGCTGCTTCTAGGTGGCCAGCATTTCATCTTAGATACATAAATGAAACCAACTGAGATTAAAAAAACCAACAAGTTGAGCCAAGCCCATATTGCTGACATATTGAATGAATGGGTTTGTTTTAAATGAGTAAGTTTTGGGATAGATTACAATGCATCAAAAGCTAATTGGCACAGTTTCCCTAGATAAAATTGAAGCTCTGCTGGTGAGGGGCAAGGTCAGAAAGGATATTGGTTAGACAGCTAGCAGTGTCTACCACAAGGTGAACCAATATTTCCCAACTCTGGTATTCTTAGTCCATTGAAACTTATGCCTTCTTAATTATCTTTTCCAAAAATTAAATAAATTAGATTGTTATTTAACAGCCAGGAAACCTCAGTTTTTAATAAAGCTGAGGGATTCAGGATGCATACAAGTGGCAAGTGCTATAGTTACTGGAGATCAGATAAGCATTCCAACGCCCTTTCCTCCTTCTAGCTCTCACTCAGGGAACACTATCAGTAGTCATCAGGGTGGTTTGGGCCAACATCCATGTTTAGGTGTTTTAATTTTTAGTCATATATGACTTAATTCATGCCCAAGCAGAGCTGATGTTTAGGCAGCAGGCAGAAGGAATGCTGATTTTGGAAAATGAATTAATGAGACACATAAAAACCCCATTAAGGTTGTCTTAGCCAGGTCTTTAGGCTGCATTCGTATTATCTATTTCTTAGATAGCACAGAAATTCTCCTTGGCACTTCAAAAGCCAATGCTAAAATGGAATAATATAGCCATGATCAATATATCCAATTTGGCCTATTATTTATTGAAGTAAGTACTAACCATTTATGGTAGTTAGAGTCAGTTGTCAACTTGGCCAGGTGAAGGTGCCTACTTATATTACTGTGGACATGAGTCAATGGCATGTGAACCTCATCTGTTGCTGATTATATCTGCAGTTGGCTAGGAGGCATGTCTGCTGCAATGAATGATGTTTGACTTAATTGGCTGGTGCTTAAATGAGAGACTCAACATAGCGCAGTCCAAGCAGCTCAGCATACCTCATCTCAGCACTCACAGCTCAGCCCAGGCCTTTAAAGATTCAGAAAGAAATCACCCCGGGGAAAGCTGTTGGAATCTAGAGGCCTGGAGAGAAGGCCAGCAGAGATCACCCTGTGCCTTCCCACATAAGGAAGAACCTCAGTTGAAAGTTAGCTTCCTTTCCTCTGAAGAACTAATGAAACAAATCCCCTTTTATTAAAAGCCAATCCATCTTTGGTGTGTTGCATTCCAGAAGCTAGCAAACTAGAACACCATTCTTATGAATATAATTTGAAGAAATTTCTAAACATGAGTCATAAGGATTCTTTCAAATTTCCTTGCTTTGAAACACAATAGGAAAATTATAAAAATAAACCATTTTATTTTGTATACAAAATGCAAGAATTTGACATAGCAGGTCATAAAAGTATTTTTGTTGTCTACTTTGAATGCTGTGATGTGAAATTATATTTCAAATTACAGGTTATGGGCATGTATTATTAAAATGAATCATGATAAATTTTTGACAATGGAAAGGACCTAAAAAATATATCTTTATTAAATGTAAAATAGATCCTTTTATTAAATGAGGAACTTAAAAATATGACATATATATACTTTATTTAAATAAAATATGTTTGTGTATATACATATATGACATACATAATTTGTGTTTTAGTTAATGTTGCTTCTTTAGCACGAACACATGAAGGTAAATAATGGGTATGGATGACAGAATTGTATTACTGATGGGACTGCAAAGATGTAACTAACGAAAAAACTCCTGCCCATGGAGGAGCTGTTTGGTTCAGGGATGCTGAGTAATTTCCCAGACTGTCTGCTGCATATCTGATCCACAAGACTGACTATGCATCACCCCCTTTTTCACTGAGAAAGGCACAGGCATTTGCCAGAGTTAACCACTTTATCCTCTGAATCCAAATTGGCTGCCACTTCCAGGTCTTGGTTTCCGGCTTGTCCCCCATCTTTCACAGTAATTTATATATTTTTTATTTCCAAAATAACCTTTCTTCAAGAAATCCTTTTCATGTTGTAAACTCTTTGGTATTTGGGAGCAAAGTGAATGTAGTAGGCATAAGTCTTACTGGAATTTATTTCCAAGTAGCCAACATCTGATAAAAATGGACCAATCTAACAGAGCAGGGTTGAAATTTCAGGGGTTAAACCAATAAAGAATAACTAAGACCCTCTTCGCGATTTTTACCAGAGGGATGATGGAAGTCTGGAGTTTCAAACTACTTTGATGTTTTCATCCAAAGGACCATTTTAAATCAATTAAGATAAAACAATAATGCTCTTTACAGATGCAGTAGAACCTTCATACAAGAACCTTCACATGGTTCATAAATAAGTGCTTGTATAATTCTCCCATCCTAATTCACGATGGCCGTGCTCTCTGAACACCCCTGTCTGTAGCTGACCTGATTTCCTGTTTTAGTAGCAGGCACAAAGGCAGAGAAGAGTCATGTGGCTTCCACAGATTCCCATAAAGTTGTAAAGAGTAATTAATGAAGGGCCAACCCTTGAACCTGTTTCCAACTCCCTTTGACATAACTGTGTCTTCTGGATACACAGCTGAGCTTTTTCAAACAGCAAATATGCACCTCCTCCAAAGCCCTCCTCTGAGCCAATGAACTGCTTAGGGCTGTTACAGGTAAAGACTTTTTAGGGAGGCCAGACTTTAACACATCAAACTGCATTATGCTGTTCTGATGTTTTTGCTTTTGTTTTTAAGTATTTTATTGGTAAAACAACATACAAGCACAAACATTCTTAACATACAAACATTCCACACATGGTGTATAACCAATGGCCCACAATATCATCACATAGTTGTGTATTCATGACCATGATCATTTTTTAGAGCATTTGTGTCACTCCAGAAAAAGAAAATGAAAGGAAAAAGTCATACATAGCAAACCCCTCACCCCTCCCTCTTACTGATCACTATTATTTCCATGTTCTGATGTTTTTGAGCATTCCTATTTCTGAATTGGATTTTGAGGGTCTTTATTGTATTTTATTCTTCATTCTTACCACAGCTCTATATTGGAACATGCGTATTTAACTATATTTAGGAGCATACAGACATTTTTGTTGATGGGGTAATAAAGGACTAAATTGACATGCGCACAATTAGAAGAAAGGGCTTCTCATACCTGTGTATTAGAGTCATCTGGTAAGAATTCCAGACGAACCCACAGTATTGGCAGAAAGCAATAGGAAGTTGTGTGGCTGAGAACATTTTAGGTGAGGCCACCGTAGAAGCAGAAAGATGAAGATCAACATGGGAGAAAAGGGGAAGGTAGGAAAGAACTGCATGAGAGATGGCAGATTTTATAGCACCAGTACTAGGGGAGTTGAGACATCTCCATTGCAATGGCAGTATTTGAGATGCTGTATGATGCAATCCATGCAAAGCCCTTAGCACAGTGCCCTAATGCATGGCAAATACTTGGAAACAATATTTTGTAAGGGTCTCCTATGGGGCAGATGCTCTGTTCGATGCCTTTTAAGGAACTCATTTCATATTCAGAACAATGCCACAAGAGAGATACTATTCTTATCACCGTATTAGGAATGAAGCAACTGAGAAGGTAAATGACTTGCCCGTGTTCACATAACCACTAGCCAGGAATCTATCATTTAACTGCACTGCTATTCTAGCAACGTGTTAGCCATATTATTAACAGATGCTAACTGGCTGTTGCTATTAGCTATAATTATTGTTAGCTAATAATAAAACTCCAAATCATGCTATCACTCCTTACTACTACTCCTTACCCCCTCCAAATGCTACTATCCTTAGTAGTAGAGTATTAAGCATGATTGCACAGCTTTTAGGGACCTAGGATCTGAAATACAGGCTACCAGAGTTCAGATCTTTTTTCATTTTCTTCCTCACTGTGAATTTAAGCAAGTTACTAAGCGTTTCTCAGCTGGCAATCTCATCTGGAAATTAGGGATCACACTACTATTGTGATCTTGAGGGCAGATCACAGGCATTATTTTATCCTCTCCTGAGTACACAGCAGGCTGCATTCCTGCATCCCCTCTGAAAGCAGACATAGTCGGGTGACATGCACTTAGCAAATGAATGTGAGTTGAAGTGTGCTGTCCAGGCGGACGTTTTGAGGGCCAGCAAACAAGTTGCCACGTTTGCTGTCCCTGCAGTCCTTGTGTAATTACATTGAGTGAACAAGTTGCCACATCAGTTGCTGCCTGAGTCCCTTGGTGATTACACTGAGCAGTGTCCTCAGACAGCACATCATGGGCACACAGCATGAGCAGCAAGTAAATCTTAGTTGTTTTACGCTCCTGATATTTTGAATTGTTCTTCTAGCCCCTCCTGATCTAGCTGCAGCATGACCCAGTCAATCAGTCAGCTTGGTTAAATTATGCTGCAGTAACAAATAATCCCATGTTGTCATTACATAGCTTATGCTACATGTGTCTCATGGGTGGACTGGGTGCCTGACTCCATGCCATCCTTAGTTAAAAACCCAGGTTGAGAGAGTAGCTGCTCTCTTGAAATGTCCTGGTTACCATGGTGCAGGCACTGGTTTATAAAGATTCCACCCCTATAATGCACACCACTTTTGCTAGCATCTTGTGGTTGGCATCTAACTACAACAGTGCCAGGAATGGCAATCCTACCTCCACCGTGGAGAACTGGAAGTACTTGCTTTGAACAGCTTGTTTTAGTTTGTTAAAGCTGTTGGAATGCAATATACCACAAACGGAACAGCTTTAAAAAAAGAATTTATTAAGTTAAAAGTATACAATTCTAAGGCTATAAAAGTGTCCAAATTAAGTCTTCCAGAGAAAAGATACTTTGGTACAAGAAAGGCTGATGGATCTGGAATACTTCTGTTAGCTGGGAAGGCACATGGCTGGCATCTGCCAGGGTTTCTGGCTTCTTCTTTCAAAGGACTCATCCCAGGGGCATTTTCCTTCTGCATCTCCAAAGATTTCTGGCTGTGTGGGCTCTGTTGGCACTGAAGCTTTTTCCAAAATGGTTCCTTCTTAAAAGCTCCAGTAAGCAGCCTCACCCTGCAATATTGAATGAGGATTAAAGAATATGGTTTTTCTGTGGTATACAACAGTTTCAAACCAGCACACAGCTCTAATGCATTATATATGTACAAATTATCCACCTGTAATCCATCTCTACATCGTCCAACAAATACACATTGCCTGTAATCTTACCAATTTTAAAATACTATGTGTAAATATGTCAATATCCTGGGTATGGAGAGTGATATGTCAACAACTGACTTCTTGGTTCCATGGTTAAAAAAGAATATCTAATCAAATCCTCTCAAATGGGATACTCTTTGAGACCTAAGCAACTTCCTTAACCTTGTATAGAAATTGTTTCTCTGGTCTCTATCTTCTGAAATACTTGGCTAACTGAACCCTTTTGGAATATAGCGAGCCTTGAGCCCCCCTTTACTTTTGGTTATGGTATCAAAGTGATAGAAACACAATTTCTCTCTCCAGTTTTCACTTTCCTTCATTCTAGTGTAGCCAAGAAATGCTGTTATGGTTATGCAAAAGTGAATGCAAATCATAATCATTTTGTTTATTGCCTACAAACTACCCCTCATTATCACAATGCAACAGAATTATTGCACAGGTTTTTTAATTTGCAAGATTGGATTAATTATAAGGAAATTTGATTTGATTTCAAAATGAAATCTTATTTCTACATGCTCAAATTTCCTAATTGGCTTTATATACATATATATTTCATGTGGATATTACTCATTGGACTAAAGAAAAATAGATGGAAAACTGACCCTGACATCAATGCCACAATTTTCATTTTGATGATGAGCCCATCAAGTGTCTGAAAGAGTTTCCACATGTAATCACTCATCTAGAATTTTTAGTAATGTGATTTTGCCTACACACAGAACCCTAAACCAGCTGGAGGCTAACCAGCTTGTTTCCATAGAAAATTGAATTCTCCCTAGAAAACATCAGGGACAAGAAGAATGTAAGGATCAGTGCAGATGAATGGCACATTGCTTGGTACAAATTAAAACAGACAGAAGAAATGTAGTTTTCGGGGGTTAATTAGGGACTTAGCAGGGTCCAGACTTTTATTCTGAAATTCAGCTTCAATGCTCTCACTCTGAGATGTGGTTGTGCGCAAGCAGTAAATCTGGTCTGGCAGTGAGAAGAGGCATACGTATGATGGAGGTTTGTAGTTTGGGAGTTACAAAGGGGAAGAGAATCTGTCTTACCAGTATTTGTCAAGGTCTCACAATGCTTCCCAAACATAATCACTGCAAAACCTGTGCATAACCTTCCAAAAAACTTATGGCTAGAGTTCGCAAATGATCTAATGTGTTTTGTCACTGAATGTGTTTCCCTCTTGACTTTGCTGCTGAAAAAAAAGCTCAGAGTTGACCCTATAGCACATTTTAGATATTTTTTTTCAGCCCTTAGAACATTTTTGTGTAGTGTTTGGACTTAGCTTTGCTTTCTCTAAACTCATTCACTGTATTTTAAAAATTATTTTAGGAGTTTTCATGGAATGAAGCAGGGGTTGAATGAACAAATAAATGAATTCATCCACATCGTTGTGACCAAATACCAATTTTCAAATTACAAATAAGGGAATAAAGACTTACCAGAGGCCAAAATATCTCATAATCTGGAAGCACATAAACAATTAGCTATTGATGAAGTAGCTGAAATGGTATCTAGTTGGATTGACTAGCAGTCAATCTTAGGTTTATTTTGAGCCAAAAGTGTATTGGTCCCTTAAGGAAACACTAGGAATTGTGGTCAACCCTTGAGAAGAAAGAAAGGGCCACTTGATTTCAATAAATAGAAAAGAAAACAGTTTGGAATATAAAGAGGAAAAGTTCTTGAGCATCAGTATCGAAAATGGAAACCAAGCCTTCATTGTGATGAAAAATGGAGAGTTGTTATTAGTATTAAATTTTTTTTGTATTCCTTGGGTATTCCATAACTTCTGGGATTGGAGCATAACTAACTCATTTAATGAATTAGGTAGGGTGAAAATCAGCAGTTGTGTTTTGGGAGATGGGGTGTGTAAGTCACCATGAATAAACTGCACTGCAACAAGGCAGGATAAACAGGTTCTTGCAGCTCAGGTGGAGTGGAGTTAAACTTTGGGGTTAGTGCCCCATCTGCCTGTTAGTCTACAGGTGGTAGATGGTAAATCCATAGTGTACTTTGGACATTGCTCTTTGGAAATAGGCAGTGGGCCAGGAAATGTGATTAGGGACCAGTCACTGGGTGGTTTAAAGAAGAGAAAATATTCTTAATGAACTATGTGACCATGCATATGTGCATGTGTGTGTATATGTGTGTTGATGAACCAAAATGGAGTGTGTGTGTGTGTATATGTGTGTTGATGAACCAAAATGGAGTTGTGATTATGGAAGCAGTGATGGTATTTGTCTGCTCTGATGACATGCCATACATGTTCAGAGCTCAGGAGATAGCATAGAAGCCCTATGTCTAAGCACTTAGACTGTGATGTAGATATGACTAGTTTACCCTTTTTATATAAGAGGAAATTGAGACATAAAACCCTTAAATAACCTTCCCACAGTCACTCAACTTCTGAATCCTTTAGCTGGGATTCAAACTCAGGTAGTCTGACTGCAGACTTCACCAACATTTCACATTAGAATCCCTGCTAGCATGGTGCTGTCAAGATATACTCACAATCTCTGGCATATGTTATCAAAGAGAGCCAACCCGCTGGACCTGAGTGGCTGGTTCATGAAGATTTTTTACAGCAGCCCCAGGCTGTGCTCAAATCAGTCCTGTTTTCCTCCTCTACCCTCAACTAACCCTTAGGCCCTATTTTTAAGCCTGGCTTGAAACACAGAGCAAATGCTTTCTTCTGGAAATAAATTCATTTCTGGAGACCCATTGCCTTCACCTTCCAACTAACTTGTTTATAAGCAACATACCACTAACTTGTACATCTCAGGAAGCAGAGATTGGGTTTTGATCTTTGCTCTTGGAAAGACTTGACCCCTTGTTTAAGTTGATCCATTTCTTTTACAATGACCATCTTGATGACAGGTGGGGTGTCTTTTGTGAAACCTCTGAAAAAAACAGTAAGTTCCTTTCATCCTTATCCCTGGAAGATGGGTCCCTATTGGCCTTACAAATGTGAAATGCAGGAAAGAGCTCAAGTGATCCTTTGCAAGACAAATTCAGCCTGCCTCTTTCAGTTAAAGCAAAAATCAACAAAAAGCTGTACCAACTTCATAGTTAAGCTCTTAGAAATTGAGACTCATTAGAGTCCCTAAGCACTGACAATTATCTCATGACTCTCAGGTTCGATTTTGTCACTAGGAGATGAGGACCAGAAGGCTGTATCCTTGGCAGGGGAACGTTCTCGTGTAATGGCTTGCCATCAAGACCATTAGTGGTGACACTCTTTCTGCCTCTATTGCAATGTGCTCCAACTCCAATTGACAAAATCTCAGAAAACAGTTTACAACTAGTCAGGAAGATTGAGTGTGTCAACTTTGCACTTTGAAAAGAGTAGAGGATATGAGTGTTAATTTTACCCGAAAGAATCTTTATTCTACAGTAAAAAAATTGAAGTGCCAGTGTGGGAAGAAAGTAAAAAAAAGGAGAGTGAGATGGCAGATCCCTTAATTGCTTCCTAGATATTCTCTCTTTCTGGTTTTAATGACTCTAGATCTGCTTTTTCCATATTTGCTTTAAATTGTCTTTTTCTTCCCTAGAATTCAGGGGAGCAATTAACATTTATGATGAAAATGTAAGGGATGCCAGTTACCTGGAAATTCTAATGGCAATTAAAATGTTATCCAGAAAGATTCAGGCTCCTGCTGAAAGAAAAATACAAAGGAAAACATTATTATTTAAAAATCTGCTATGGCATTTAAATACTGGAAACAAAACTCATCCTAGATCTCATGGGCAATGCCTTGTGAGTGGAGAGACCTTTTCAAATAAATATCATCTAAGACACGGAGGCCCCACGTCTTAGAACAAACTAGGTGGTTTTTTCAGAGGCTTTGGCCACAGAACTCGCCTCACCAGAACAAAGAGGATTTATATATGGCCCTTGTATGGAGAATTGTCTCAGCCAGGAAAATAGAGTTACTAAGTAAGTAAGTAAATGAGGACTTATTATGGATATTAGGCCATATACAAATGTGGCAGGAACTGGGGAAGCAAAGATATGGATGGGGGACTGGAGAATAAGAGAATCAGCAGCCAACCAGATGGCAGCAGTGGAATTAGTGATGAGTTAGAACTTGAAAGAAAATTCTAAAGCCAAGACCACCAGGCCATTAAAGTGGGGCTGCAAAAGAAGGAGCCCATGGAGTGGTCTATGGGAAGCTGCTGCTTCTGTATAGGTCTTGCCTCTGTGGGTTGGCAGACAAGCATCTGGTGGTGGGCATAGGGCTGTTGTTGGCCTGCAGGGCCAGCAATGAGGGAAGTGAGCTGGGCAAGGAGCAGAGGGGATGAGAAGCTGGCACCTGCCAGATAACTGCTGTGTTGTCTGTTATCTCATCTCACCATGATGACCTTTGGAAAGCAATGGCTTCTTTCTCACCCTCACCTTCCAAATCTCATGCAAATTCTTCCTTTGCCCACCTCTAAATGAGATCAAACAGAGAAGGAATTCTGGGAAAAGGAGTTTCCAGCTTTAGCCAAGTTGACATAACACAATCTAACACTCTGACTATGCAATAGCTGATTTATCTCAAGGTATTTTACTGGTTACCAATTCAATAAATACTCACTGAGTACTCATCTTAATAGCAGTCACTATTCTAAGCATTAATGCATGGTGAAAAAGCATGTTTTTGACTCTTAAGTAGCTCATATCTAGTTAACAAGGAGAGACATATGAATGAAAATACAAATTTATTGAATTCAATGTGTTAAATGAAGCATTTCAAATATGCAAAGGTCATTTAAGGATACCAAGGAATGACCTCTATCTAAAGGAGTCAGAGAAAGATTTCATTGGGTAAAAAATGGTGGTTAATCAATCCAGCAATTTAGTACTCAGTTATCTACCAAGAAAAATGTAAATATATTCACACAAAGACTTGTATATAACAGCATTATTCATAATATCTTCAAAATAGACATAATCCAAATATCTATCAACTGGTAAATAACTAAATCCAATTTAGTGTATCCATATAATGGAATACTACACAGCAATAAAAAGGAATAAGCTACAATAAAAACACAAACCACCCAATTAAAAATGGGAAAAGGACTTAAATAGACATTTCTCCAAAGAAGATACACAAATGGCTAATAAGCATATGAAAAAATGCTCAACATCATTAGCCATTAGGGAAATGCAAATCAGAACCACAATGAGATGCCATCTTATACTCGCTAGAATGCCTATTTTAAAAAAATGGAAAATAATAAGGGTTGGCAAGGATGCAGAGAAATAAGAAACCTTGTACATTGTTGGAAATGCAAAATGATGCAGTGCTATGAAAAGTTAAGCAGTTCCTCAAAAAGTTAAGCATAAAACTACCATATGACCTGGCAATCCTACTTCTAGGTATATACCTAAAAAGATTGAAAGCAGGGACTCAGACAGACATTTGTACACCAATGTTCATTATAGCATTATTTATAAAAGCCAAAAGTTGGAAGCAACTCAAATGTCCATCAGCAATGAGTGGATAAATAAAATGTGGTATATATATTCAATGGAATAATAGCCTTAAAAAGGAAAGAAGTTCTAGGCGGGCCACAGTGGCTCAGTGGCAGAGTTCTCTCCTGCCATGTAGGCCACCTGGGTTTGGTTCCTGGCACCTACCCATGGTAAAAAAAAAGAAAAAAAAGGAATGGAGTTCTGATACATGCCATGATGTGGATGAGCTTTGAAAAAGTCATGTTCTTCAAAGTAAAACAAATTGAACACAAAGGGACAGATATTATATGGTTCCACTTATATGAAGGTAGAATGCATATTACAAGGGATTGGGGCAAGAGGGTTGGGGAGCTAATGCATAAAAGGAGTGAGATTTTTAGTGGGGAGATGGGAAATTTCTGGTAAAGGATGGTGGTGAGGGTAATGTGAATTTGTGAATGGGATTAATCCCATTAAATGGTATGGAATGGTTAAGATGGGAAAATTTATGTTGTAAATGTTTCTATAATTTAAAAAAACAGAGCAACTAAAGAGACAATAAAAATTTCCTTCAATACATGATCCTGGACAGGATTTAGTATGGAAGAAAAAAGATCCAAAAGGACATTATTGGGGAATATGAAGAAATTGGAATATAGATTATATGCTTTATTTCAATGTTAAAGTTCTTCAACTTGGTGACTGTACAAAGATGATAAAATAGTACATATCTTGGTGCTTAGGAAATAGTGCTTGGAAATATTATGTGTTCAAGGAGCATGATCTGAACAACCTACTTTCAAATGTTTAGAAAATAGGTAGATGACAGATAAATAGATGAAAGTAAGAAAGCAAACAAGAAAGAAAAGAACAGCAAATGTGGCAAAATGATAGAATTGGTGGATGTGGGTGTTTGGGTGGGGAATATGTTGGAATTCTCTGTATGGGTTTGGTGTTATTTTGGCAATTATCCACTGAGTTTGAAATTATTTCAAAATCAAAAAGTTTTTTTTTAAAACTTCTAATGCAACAAAATGGATGAGTCTTGAAAAACGTTATACCAAGTTAAAAAAATCTGGAAATACTACAAGAAGATATGTGGTTACCTGAAGGTGGGGTATGAGATGGATTGATTGAAAACAGAAATGAGAGAACTTTTGGGGGTAATGGAAGTGTTCTAAAAGTAGATTGCGGTGATGGTTGGCACACCTGTATAAATTTATCAAAAATCACTGAACCATACACTCTTAATGGGATGAATTGCACAGCATGTAAATTAAGCTTCAACAAAGCTGTTAAAAATATTCTCACAAGCAGTATGGACAACCAAAGCTATAGGCTGAGCCCCCAGTCTTGAGGTTTGTTCATATGAAACTTAACCCCACAGGGGATAGGTCAAGCCTACTTAAAATTTAGGCCTAAGAGTCACCCCCAAGAGAG
>PVIY010058164.1:0-12578 GCA_004026745.1 Myrmecophaga tridactyla | reverse complement strand
AACCAGCTCCCAGACCTACTTTAACCTCAGCCTGTCTAGCTCTTTGCCGAGGAAGGGGTGCTGTTCTCCCCCAGAAGTGGCCACATCCAGGATGTGGGAGAAATGAGAGGCCAAGTGGTCCTGGCACTACCCTAACAGTGCTGCTCCCACACCCTCCCGCCCCACCGTCTCCCTCCAGCCGGATGGAAGTATTGCTGGGGCTGCAGCCATCAGTCCCTCAGGTGTGGTTTACAGTGCAAGAAGGGGAGGGAGAGGAGTGACAAAGTGAGAGCTCCCAGGACCCAGTCTGTGCTCCCTTTTCATCCTTGGGGCCTCACCCTCCCACCCGCTGAAAAATTCCAATCCTCTGCCTCAGGCCTTCTGACATCCCACTTCCAATTAAAGGTGTGGTTTAACCTTGCTATAAGGCACTTCCTTTAGTTGGTGACTGATTCCCCCATTGAGTGCCTGCTGTGTGCTGGGTATTGTCATTGCCTGGGTGAATAGGGCTAGCAAAGTCCTTGCCCTCTAGTGGCTTACCATCTGGAACATGTTTATAAAACTGTCATCCAAGATCCCAGTCCCCTAGGGTTTGTTTAAAAAGCTCCCAAGCTCCATCACTGGTGGAGTAGGTATGCAGGTGGGACCCAAGAACCTACGTCTTTAACAAACTCCCTAAGCGATTCCAATACATTCCAGAGACTTCTGGTCTAGTGGATTTGTCCTCTGAAGAGTGGATAGAATTAGCAATCAGAGGATTGGGGTTTAAGTGCCAGCTCTCCCTCTTCTTAACTGTGTGATCTTGAAAACTTAACCTCTCTGGGCTTTAAAATTAGTGGTCTCTAAAGAGAGGACGGTGCCTCCCTTGCAGCACTGTTGAAGGACTGAATGGACGTAAAAGTGATTTGTAAACCACGGTGTTCCCCTACAAAGGTCTTCTCAGTCTTTAAGCTCTGTCTCCATTGACACACCCCACTGTCACACTCCCAGACCTCACCTTGATTCCTCCTCTGCTTTCCCCAGTATGCAGCCTGGTTGGTGCTCTGGGTTGGCTGGAATGCGTTTATCATCTGCTTCTACCTGGAAGTTGGACAGCTGTCCCAGGTAAGCCTCAGGCCTAGCAGTGCCATAGGACACTATCCCGAGGGTTCTTGGTATGAACGTGGGTGTAGGGCATTATCTCTTGGAGATACTTCCCTCTACAAACCCAAATAATCTGGGCTCCCCACATTTTGTTCTGGCTTCCTCCACACTTCTCAGAAACAAATGATGGTGAAGATAAGTCCAAAGAGCAGCCAGTGAGAAAGAAGGTGGGCTGGGGGTCCCAATTACTCACAAGTTCAGTAGAAACCAACAGAATATGGTGGCCCAGAAAACGGTATTAGGGTCCCATTAATAGAAATAGAGTGTTCAGAGCAAGGGAGGTGCCGTGGCACTTTGTTGTGCTTAGACTACAGAGAGTTGGGTCCAGTTTTGATCATTACTTTTCAAAAGGGAAGGAAACTAGTTAGAGTTTGTTCAGGAAAAGTTGAGGGAACAATGCTATGTGCAGAGCCATCAAAGAACGTAGGAGCATTTAGCTTGGAGAAGAGCAAGCCCAAAGGGGCTCAAATTCCATTTTCAGATAAGGCAAAACTTTGTGAATAAGACCACTGACTTTGTAGTTCCACCCTGCTAGATTCAAATCCCGCTTCAGGATTTCTTAGCTGTGTGACCCTGGGCAAGTGGCTGAACCTCTCTGAGCTTCTGTTTCCTCATCCATTAAGTGGAGATAATTGCAACCTCAACTTCATGTGGTTGCTAAGGGGATGAAACGAGATCATGCATCTAAGTGCTTGATACCTGATTAACATGCAAGGAATATTTGTTGGCCACCTGAACAAATGAATGGATCAATGCATACGTGTATGCCTACCCCTGTTTAAGAACTTCTGATCTAGCCCAGACCATTCTCCTTTTAACAGATGAGAATACTAAGGACCAAAGAGAGGTTTGCCCAGAATCACACACAGGGAGAGCAGTAGAGAGGCCGAATAGGCTGAGAAGGGGCCTGCATTGAGGAGTTCATCAGTCAGTGGGAAGTTGGACCTGGTCACTGTTAATGTCCCTTACAGCTCTGAAATTCCCAGGCTCCTGTGGGTCAGCACCAGCCCCTTCCAGCTCCTTGATGGAAGAGTGAGGCCTACACGGGCTTCAAGCGCCACCTATTGGCCAAATATGGACTTGCAGTTGCAGACTCCCTCCATTACCTTCACAAATCAAGCCTGGAGCGAAGGCTGCTACTACAGTCCAGGTGTGAAGTAGGCCTCATATAAGGTCCCCTGAAGCCTGGGGAGTCTCTCCCTCCTCCGGTTCAGTATCCCAGGCCCCTCTGCCCCCAGGACCGGGACTTCATCATGACCTTCAACACGTCCCTGCACCGCTCCTGGTGGATGGAGAACGGGCCAGGCTGCCTGGTGACACCTGTCTTGAACTCCCGCCTGGCCCTGGAGGACCACCATGTCATCTCCGTCACTGGCTGCCTGCTTGACTATCCTTACATCGAGGCACTCAGCAGTGCCCTGCAGATCTTCCTGGCAGTGAGTCTTCCTGTCCCCCCACCCCCATCTTACACACACTCCCAGAGGTGAAAGTCTCCATTCCAGCCCCTTTATGCAGCCCTGCTAGGAGGGGATGGACCTAGGTCTTCCAGCCTGCTGTTCCATATCTTGTACCATCTCCCTTCACCCCTGCCCCTGCCGCAATGAGGGAAGTAAGCCAGTTTAATGAAAAGTATGAGATATCAGACCATAAGTCAGTCTGGCTGGGCTTGAATCTCCAGTGTATCTGCTGCATGACTTTAGACAAGCCACTTGCCCTAGCCAAGCTTACTTCCTTATTTATAGAGAGGAGTGTTGTAAGAATAAAATAAGAGAGTAGCTGGTAAAGTGCCTAATGATGCAGAAATGGCTCCAAAATAGCAATAGGTCTTATTTCTAGAAGGGCCAGCTCTCTTCTAGGCACTTTGCATACAGACACCTAGTACGATGTTGTCTATATCCACCTGGGGAAACGGAGACTCAGAAGATGTAAAGTAATGACTTGTCCAAAGTCTCCCTCCCAGAACACAGAATGGAACCAGATGTGTTTGACTTTAAGGCACAGTCATTTAATTTGTGGTTGTTATGAGTTTGCCTTTATCCTAACCTCCAAGTTGGGGCAAGCAGGGGTGAGGAGGAGCTTCCCTCTCCTTCCCTCTCTGATGCACCACTCCCTCCTCCAGCTGTTCGGCTTTGTCTTTGCCTGCTACGTGAGCAAAGTGTTCTTGGAGGAGGAGGACAGCTGTGAGTAAGGGGCCCTTGGGGAAATGGGGAGTCCTGGCCACGCACCACTCCGCCCCTTCAGCACCCTGGACAGAGGCCCACAACCGACGGCGGGGAGGGGGCTCTCTGGGAGGGGTGGGGGAGTCTGCCTAGCCAGCCCCGTCCTTGGCCCTAGCACCAACCCTCTAATGACCGTACTTAGGCCCTGCCCCTCGGAGGGGCTCCACAAGCCCCACCTCTCCCTGGCAGCAGGATGAATCTGAAGATTTCATTCCCCTCCACCCACCCCCTCGAGAGTCCTGCCTCTTAAGTGTCGTCAGCCCCGTTCCCTAAGGCCTTCTACCTTTTGTGACCGCTTTGCCCCTCAGGCTGTACCTTTTCAGGGTGTTGAAACAATCTTGGCCAGGCTCCCCACGTCCGAACCCTTATAGGCCCATCCTTCCTTACGCGGCCGCAGAGCCCCGCCCCTCAGCCCCTCTCCCCTCCCCAGCCCCTTCCCCGGCTTCTCTGGCTCTGCTTCCTGCCCCTCAAACTCTTCCCTTTCAGGACCCATCCCCTTTAACGACCCATCCCCTTTAACTCGTCCCCGACCTGCACACTCCTAATCTGTCCCTCCCCGACCCCCGCAGTTGACTTCATCGGTGGTTTTGACTCCTACGGTTACCAGGCGCCCCAGAAGACGTCGCATTTGCAACTGCAGCCTCTGTATACGTGAGTCCTGGCGCCGAACCTGGCGGGGTTGGGGGCCGGGATGTTAACTGCGGTGGGAAAGAAGGGGAAGGGGATGCAGGGCAGCCGTGTGTCTCCATCTGCATTCTTTCGGGGCCCACTTCCCTAACCTACCTTTGTTTCCTCCAGTTCGGGGTAGCTTCTGCCCCGCGCCCACCCCGGCGCCGCACCCTTGGCGGCAGGACTGACAGCCACAGCGGCCAGGTCGGGCCTAGATAGACAAGCGCGCTCCCTGGCGGCTCGCGGACCAACTGCAGCTTGCGCCGGCTCCACCTGGGTCTGCAGCCTACAGCCTTGGACTTGGCCCTTCACAGCCCGGACTTAAGGAGCGGGGCGGGGTGGGGCGGGGGAGGGGTGGTTCTCGGGGGTTTGTATTTTTTTTTTTTATCTCAGCCTCGGCGTGCGCTGGGGCCTCCCTTCCCTCCCCTCCAGCCTCTCACTCTTCATCCAGCACTCTGTCCCCTGTACAAAGACAAACAGCTGAACGGACAGACTCACCGCATCTCATCCCACACCCGTACACCAGCCCTGGGGAAAGATACCGCCAGTTGGAAGTAGGAGTCGTGGGTTCTGATCGCAGTTCTAGCACTGACTGAAATCTGGCAAAGCCCTTGCCCTCCGTGGGCTGCAGCCTCCTCACCTCCAGTTACTAATTCCTTAGCAGGTGGAGTTCTTTTTAGCCTTCCCGTTTGACTTAATGCCCTGGGCTAGGCTAAGATTAAAATGCCCACTTTGCAGCTGTGGAAACTGAGGCCCAAAGATGTGGGGTGATTTGCTTGAGGCCACACAGCTAGGCTTCTGGTAGGGCCAGGCCTTGAATCACAGTGCACTTTCTGTAGTGTCAGACTCCAAAAACCAGAGGCTGGTCTCTGAGTTCCATTTCCAAGCCCCCTTCCAGCTTGGGCCTTGAGAAACTATGTGCTCTCTGGCACATGCTCACCCCACTCCCCCACCCCATTCCCCCCCGCCACCATCCTTGTCAGCGTCTCTCTTAAAGCAATATACATGTTCTCATGTTGGGAACCAAACAGACGGAGCCCAGAGCCCTGAATTCTGCCTGACTCACAGGGGAGCCTTCCTAGGCTCATCCTCTGTCCACCCACCCTTGGCAAACTCTCACTCTCTTCTCCAACAAAGGGGTGCCTCAGCTCAACCACTCCACCTCCTTCCGGGTCCCTGAGGCTGGGTCTGCTATACCCATGATCCCCGAGCCCATCAGCAACTCCACCAGCCCTTCAAGGGTCTATTTACCTCACTAGTTGGAAGACTGGTGGTTCTGGAATGAAAGAGGGCTAGTCAGCATTGCCCTGTCACCAATGTGTACAGATCACCAGCATCTGCTACCATTCCAGCATTCAGAGGCAGTCTCCAAAAATCTGAGGCGCTCTGAAGGGGCATGATGGGGGTAGGGGTAATGAGGAGAGCTTGGGAGGGCCAGCAGATGTGAACTTGTTCTCCCCACTTCCCTCCACATCTACCACTGAGGATCCTGTGTTCCCTGCACTGTCCCCAGGCAGGTGGAGCAGGCCTCTTCAATCCCTGTCTGAAGTAGAAGTGGCCCTGGATTATGAAGGAGAATTTGAGATGGAGGGAAGCCCAGGTGGTACAGATGGTTTGCTCACCCGAGTCCAAGTACAGGGACCACTCTACTCCTCATTCTCCAACCTCAGATCTAGCATTCTCCACTTTCTAAGGCCAAAATGTCCTGGGCCTAGGATGCCACCCCCACATCCACCTTCCCATCTGCAGTGCTTTGCCAGGGAGCTAGTTTCATGAGTTCCTTTGGCCATCAGAGGCACTGAGGTCCCAGAAATCTGTCCAGCCAACCCAAAAGGGGGACAGTTCCCTTCAGACTGGATCAGTTCCTCCCTCCAGCCCCCTCTCCACCCCCAGCCAGCTTTCATCTCTTCCCATCCTCACACCCCCACCTCCTTTCTACTCAACGGGTTTAGCCACTAGTGCTTTGAAGCCTTTTGTTTTTATAAGACAGTTTTTGCAAAGGGACCAGGTTGTCTTCTCACTGGAACCTTGCAAGGTGGGGCGTGCTCCCCTGGTTTCTTTGCAGGTGATTGATTAAAGATGGCGTTTTCTTCTCTATCTCCTTGTTCTGCCCCATGAGTCAGCAGGGTGGGCAAGGCTGGGGATCAATGTCATCATCATCATCAAACTCCTGGGCCACTGGCCTGTGTCTGACTAGCTGTATGGCTTCGGGCAAGTCACTCTTTCCTCATCCAAAAGACGCAGGTTGGACTAAATTAGTGGGTTCCTAAATCTAGCGGCACAGTCCTTTGGAGAGCTTGCTATTTATTTCTCTGGTTAAGTGCATTTTAAGTTACTGATTCCAAATATCTTTTGCATCTTGACTCTACCCTCTTCCTGATAACTCAGCTTCCTGGCATTGAATGAGTTGGCAGAAAGTGCTTGAGATATGGATTCCTGCATCCCACCCAGGACACACTGGATCTTTTCCTACAAGTGCATCCCAGGAATCAGTATTTTAAATGATTTTACCTATTTTTGTGAACAAGCACTTTATATATATATAATACAGAATTCAGAAGGTGCCTAGGGGGTTACATACTCTTACCTAAATTTAATATCTTTCTAAAGACAGTCAACTCTTCTAAAAATTATGCAAATATTCTCTTTTTTTTCTTTTTCATGCAAATGGCAACATATTCTACTTGCTGTTCTACCCCCTTGCCTTTTTTTATTTAACCCTGAGACTTGGAAATCATCCCCTAATATTACCTATAGAGCTGCCTCCTGTTCCTCCACCTCCTGGCAACTTGGAATTGGGATGTTTGTCAAGATCCCCAAGTGGTCCGGAAGCAGCTAGGATAAGAACCAGCTGTTCTTACATAAAGATGTCCCAGGTCTGTTATGAGAACCCCGTGGGTTACTGGCCTTGAAGAACACGTGCATCTGGATCCAGAGGAAAATAAGCCACAGACACTGCCCTCACGCAGATCATGGTTTTCTGGGAAGCCCACAAGATGGGCAGACAGCAGGGTAAATGCTGACTCCAGGCAGGCGATGCAGAAGACACAGTGTACAGTGAAAAAGCAAGGATCTTGGAAGAGAAAGAGAGGCTCTGAATATCCTGGGCAGGGTCAACAACGTGAGGAGAGGTGTAGAGGTAGGAAAGCACAAGGTATTTGTGGTAAGA
Organism: Myrmecophaga tridactyla; assembly: GCA_004026745.1. Taxonomy (NCBI): domain Eukaryota; kingdom Metazoa; phylum Chordata; class Mammalia; order Pilosa; family Myrmecophagidae; genus Myrmecophaga; species Myrmecophaga tridactyla. The sequence goes on along the minus strand of PVIY010058164.1, from coordinate 5,399 downwards.
AAAGCAAAAGAAAATAGGTTGTATATATGTTACCACAATTTTTTTTATTAATTTTTAAATTTAAAAAATATATATTACAAGAAAGAAACACAAACATTCTTAACATGATCATTCCGTTCTACATATATAATCAGTAATTCACAATATCATCACATAGTTGCATATTCATCATCAAGATCATTTCTTAGGATATTTGCATCAATTCAGTAAAAGAAAGAAAAAGACAACAGAAAAAGAAATAAAACGAAAACAGAAAAAAAATTATACATACCATACCCCTTACTCCTCCCTTTCATTGATCTCTAGCAAGAGAAAATATGTTGTGTTTATGTTACCACAATTTTTAAAAAAAATTTTCAACTAGGGAAAAAAAACAGCAGGAGATTACTTGGTTGGAGTGGGTTTCTATGGGGATTGTATTCATTTCCCATTGCTGCAGTAACAAACACAACTCTAGGTGACTTAAAATAGTACAATTTATCATATGGCTAAACTTGATGTCAGCAAGACTCTAAGGGAGAATCCGTCTCCTTACCCTTTTCCAGCTTCTAGAGAGCTCCCATATCCCTTGGCTAGGGGTCTCCTTCCTCCATCTTCAAAGCCAGCAACCTCGCATCTCAGGCTTTTCTTCCATTCCCACATCTCTAACCGCAGCCAGGAATGGTTCTCTTCTTTGAAACACTGGTGTGATTATATTGGCCCCAGGCAGCTAATCCAGGATACTCTCCACATCTCAAGGTCCTTAACTAAATTATATCTGCAAAATCCCTTTTACTTTATAACACAGGTTCCAGTGATTAGGACTCGGTCCCCTTTGAGGTCCATCACTCTGCCTACCACAGGGAAGGAGTTGTGACCAGCTTATAGGGGAGGTGATTTGTTCAGCCTGGTATTTGTTCAGCCTGTTCAGCCTCAATGTCAGCCTGGTATGATGACAAAAGGAGGGGGTGGGTATTAAGGAATTTGAACACTACTCAGGGTTGTCCTTCAGAGAGGACTGGTGGGGCATGGAAGAATGCATTAGGAGGAAGGCAGGAAGCACTATTGTGTCTGGAAGCGGCCTGTGGTTTGTGATGCATGTGTGACCATGTGGCCAAGAGCCCAAGCATGCCCAAGCATGCTTCATTTCAGCTCTGTGTGTGTTGGGGAGTGTATTAGGGTTCTCTAGAGAAACAGAACCAATAGGAGATATCTATAAATGTGAGATTTATAAAAGAGTCTCACAGCACTGTGGGGATGCAAGAGTCCAAAATCCATAAGGCAGGCTGTGAGACTAGCAACTCCAACGAAGTTCCTCGGTGAACTCTAGGAGACGCTAGCTGGCTGAAGAAGTGAAAATTCTCTCTTCTCCCCTAAAAATCTTGAACTGATCGAATCAGATCCAACTGATTGGATTCTCTCATTTGCAGAAGACACACCCTTAATTGATCATCGATGTAATCAGCCACAGATGTAATCCACTGACTGATGATTTAATGAACTAGCCTTCTGGTTTTTCAACCAGCCACAAAATACCTTTGTAGTAATGGTTGGGCCTGTGCTTGCCTGACCAGACCACTGGGCACAATCACCTGGCCAAGTTGATACCTGAACCCAACCATCACAGCCCACCCCTTGTCAACTTGGCAGGTACACACATCACCTTAAACCATACTTAATCGCTAAACAGAACACAGTAACAGACATGTTTCACCTAGCCATACTCAACTATAACATGAACAATATAATTTATGGCATATGATGAGAAGAGAATAAGATATATGCTTTACGTACAAATACAAGCATACTCATAACAAAACATGGAGAAAATATTCATACCATTACAGTCCTTGATTCTGTAACTAGTCACATGGCCATAGTTCATATTTATCACTACCTGCTTCCACTACCCATTCCATATTCCCTTAATCCTCAGAAAGCACTTCAGCTGTCTGTGGCTCTTTACCAGGTAGGATGACCCAAACCTTCATTCCTGAGGTTTCTGGGCCATGAGTAGTGCTACCTGGATTGGGTTGTTGCAGTTTCCCATCAGCTTTAATCACAGGGCATGGTAGTATCAAGAGACGTCCTAGGGGAATCTCCTGTATTCCAGGAAAACTCTTTACCTCCATTGTGTAGTTGCAGTCCTAATTCCCCTTGATAGTTAGGATCAATCATCCATACACAGTACAGTACAGTACTGTGTACAGTACAGTAATCTCCTTCTTTGCCTGTTGATTCAGAGGCATGATAAACCCAAAGTGGCCAGGTGGCAGTCAATGGCCAGTTCAGTGGAATCAGTATTGTGTCTCCTGGTTGGAGCACTCCTCCTTTTGGAACTAAGAACTGAAGACCAGCAGAACTTAAGGTTTCAGGGACAGCAAACAAAAAATTTTCTACTGAATAACTAGGAGTTATAGTGATCAGTCCCACTCCTATTTCCACCCCTTGATTCCTGGACCCATGTACCCTGCCTATGGGAGAAACAGAACCATGGAGTAGACACCGTTTAAAGCATTCACAGCCCCCCCCCCCGGAGAATATTGCCCCAGCCCGGCAAGATATTGCCACCTAGTTGGCCCTATATTTGGGTCTTCCAAAGGCCATTCCACCATTCTATCAACCCAGGTGCCACTGAATAATGGGGAACATGTTAAGACCAGAGAATTCCATGAGCATGTATCCATTTCTGCCCTTTATTTGCTATGAAGTGGGTTCCTTGATCAGAAGCAATGCTGTGTGGAATTCCATGATGGCAGGTAAGGCATTCTGTAAGTCTATGGATGGTAGTTTTGGCAGAAGCATTGTGTGCAGGGAAGGCAAACCCATATGTGGAGTATGTGTCCATTCCAGTTAGAACAAATCACCTCCCCTTCCATGATGGAAGTGATCCAATGTAATTAATTGGCCATCAGGTAACAGGCTGATCACCTCAGGGAATGGTGCTATATTGAAGACTGAGTATGGGTCTCTGCTGCTGGCAGATTGGGTACTCAGCAGTGGCCGTAGCCAGGTTGGCCTTGGTGGGAAGTCCCTGTTTCTGAGCTCATCCATAACCTCCATCCTTACCACCGTGTCCACTTTGTTCATGAGCCCATTTGGCAATGGCAGGAGTGGCTGGGGAAAGAGGATGACTTGTATCCACAGAATCCACAGAACGGGTTATCTTATGCACTTGATTATTAAAATCTTCCTGTGCTGAAATCACCCTCCAGTGAGTATTCACATGGGACACAAATATCGTCATGTTTTTAGCCCATTCAGAAAGGTTACAAATCTCTTCCCCAGACCTCTTTGTCGCCAATTTTCCATTATGCTCCTTTCAAGGTGCTGACCATCCAGCCAAACCATTAGGAACAGCCCATGAGCCAGTATGCAAATGCACCTCTGGCCAGTTCTCCTTCCAAATAAAATGAACAACCAGGTGTACTGCTCAAAATCCTGCCCACTGGGAGGATTTCCCCACACCACTGTCCTTCAGGGACATCTCAGAAAGGGACTGTAGTGCTGCAAAGTCCTCTTTTGGGTGGTACCTGCATATCATTAGGAATAATCTGTAAACCAGGCCTGAGTTTTCTCTTCTCCAGTCAACTGACTGTAAGGAACACCCCAAGATGCCATAACTCTCAACTGGGAAAGAGAAGGTCATGTGGCAGGAGTAGGGACCATGGGTGTTTAGGCTACTTCCTCACATAACTTACTTCTGCCTGCAGGACCTGCTTGAGCCTATCTCTAATATACCATTTCCATTTTATGATGGAATGCTGTTGTGCACACCCAACTTTATGGCTTGGTGGGTCAGACAACACCCAGCTCATGATAGGCTCAAGTAGGTCCTGAGACTCAGGTTTCATGGTAACTTGGTGGCCCATGGTTAAGCATTCAGTCTCTACTAAGGCCTAGTAGCAGGCCAAAAGCTATTTCTCCAAAGGACAGAAGTTATCTGCAGAGGATTATAAGGCTTTACTCCAAAATCCTAAGGGTCTGCATTGTGATTCTCCTACAGAGGCCTGCCAAGGCTCCAGGGAGCATCTCTATCCGCCACTGATACTTCCAGCACCATTTGATCATATGGCCAAGTGGCAGAGCAGCTTGCACAGCAGCCTGGAACTGTTGCAGAGTGAGGATATTCTGGTCCTCACTCAAAACTAGCAGCTTTTATGGTCTTTCAGTAAATGGGCTGGACTAGCACACCCAAATGAGGATTATGTTGTCTCCAAGATCCAGAGAGGCCTACTAGGTGTTGTACCTCTTTTGTGGTCATAGAAGGGTCATAGAAGGGGCCAAAAACAACAGCTTATCCTTTACCTTAGAAAGGATATCTCGACGTGCCCCAAACCCCTGGAAATTTTACTGAGGTGGAAGGCCCCTGTATTTTTGTTGGATTTATCTCCCATCCTCTGACATACAAATGTCTTACCAATAAGTCTAGAGTAGTTGCTACTTCTTGCTCACTAGGTCCAATCAACATGATATCATCAATATAATGGACCCATGTGATGTCTTGTGGGAGGGAGAAACAATCAAGGTCCCTGTGGACAAGATTATGACAGAGGGCTGGAGAGTTGATATACCCCTGAGGTAGGACAGTGAAGGTATACTGCTGCTCTTACCAGCTGAGTGCAAACTGTTTCTGGTGGTCCTTACTAACAGCTATTGAGAAAAAAGCATTTGCCAGATGAATAGCTGCAGATGTGTTGATTTGCTCAAGCAATGATACCGCATCTAGAGCAGCAGTTGCAATCGGAGTCACCCCCTGGTTAATTTATGATAATCTACTGTCATCCTCCAAGACCCACCTGTTTTCTGCACAGGCCAAATAGGAGAGTTGAATGGGACTGCATCCTTCAAGTCTTTAAGAGTAGCGCTAATCTGGCACTCACCTCCCACCATCTGGGGTTGGGTGAGTTCTGCCCGGGAGCGCAGAAATACCCCCCCCACACCCACTTTAAATTTCCTGGTGTACCTTTCTTCTTTCTCACCCTTTCGCCTCCTAAACCTTTCATCTGGTGCCGGAAACCCGGGAGGGGAGCACAGGTGCCGCCTGCCTGGCCAGAGGTGTCCCGGCTTCCTCTCTCCTCCTTCCTCCACATGGCCAGCGACAAGGGATCCTTCGGCCCGCTGCTGCATCCACCACAGATTGGGTAAGTCCGTCCCCTCCTAGCCCTGCTGCCGGGTCTCACGGTTCCGAGAGAGCCTGTCCGTTAACTACTCTCCGAAAATCGTGAATTCACGTCAGGTTCTCTTCCGAGGGCTGAGGTGAACGGGGACGCCCGCAAGCCTCACTCCCTTTCCCGGGACTCGAAAAGCTGTGGGGACGCCCCGCTTCTCGTTTCCCTCCCAAATTCAGGTCCAGGACCTGAAAGGGCCTCAAACCAGGGTGAGACGTCCCCTGGGGAGACGAGCCCCCGCTCGTAAGA
>PVIY010058163.1:0-12544 GCA_004026745.1 Myrmecophaga tridactyla | reverse complement strand
ACCTCTGTCTCTTGAAATCTACCATTGTAGGTTTCCATTGTTTTTTTCATCTCTTCTACTGTACCTTTCATTCCCATAAGTTCTGTGATTTGTTTTTTCAGACTTTCCATTTCTTCTTTTTGTTCATTCCTTGCCTTCTTCATATCCTCCCTCAATTCATTGATTTGGTTTTTGATGAGGTTTTCCATGTCTGTTCATAAATTCTGAATTAATTGTTTCAGCTCCTGTATCTCATTTGAACTATTGGTTTGTTCCTTTGACTGGGCCATATCTTCAATTTTCCTGGTGTGATTTGTTATTTTTTGTTGGCATCTAGACATTTAATTACCTTAATTAGTTTATTCTGGTGATTGCTTTCACTTATCTTTCCTAGGGTTTTCTTGCTAGATGAGTTTGTTGTCTATCTGTTCTTTGACCTTCAGTTCAGCTTTTTCTGGACCTCTAGTTTAGGTTTTGTTTAACAGAGGATAATTTTTCAGTTCTTGTTTTCTTGTTTCTTGCCTTGCTTGTAAGGTACCTTTTCCCTCCCCATCCTTAGGACGGTCTACATAGGTAATATAGACTCCAGCCAGGTTTTCCCGGACTAAACTGGGCTCCTATCAGGGGGAAGGAGTCACCTGCGTCAGTTTTCCCTGAGGGTGAGACCCAGCAGGTTAAAAGACTTTCCTGTGAAGTCTCTGGGCTCTGTTTTTCTTATCCTGCCCAGTATGTGGTGCTTGTTTGCCTGCGGGTCCCACCATCAAAAGATGTTGTGGTACCTTTAAGTTTGGAAGGCTCTCCCTGCTGGGGGCATGGTGGAGACAGAGAAGAGGTTGTAGGCTGGTTTTAATGGCTTCAAATTGCTGAGCCCTGGGTTCTGAATTCCTTGAGAGAGGGATTCCACCTGAGTTGGGCTTCACCCCTCCCCTGGGGAAGGCACAGGCGGGAGACAGCCCTGAAAGTGGTCCGTTTCTGCCTATGCCTGGGGCAATTGCAGCCTGAGTAGTCCCACCGCTGAATCCACAGGAAGCCAAGCCTCCATAGAGACAGCCACAAAAACCTCCATTTCATCCCCTTTTCCTCTTTTTCGGTTAGCCCAATAAGCGACCTCCGCCTTGACCAGGGTCGCCTGATTGAGAGCCTATTTTTAGTAGTCAGAATTTGTTAATTAATGCCACAATTGGTGTTTGGTTGGACTCAGTCCCTGCTACTGTTAGAGTGTCTTTCCTTTCCCTCTGGGAAGCCACCTGTGGGGGAGGGGTGCCGGCCGCCGGCTGCTGTGGCTTGGGGAACTCACGGTTCTGGGGAGACTTGCAGCTGGTCCAGCTGGTCCAGACTGGGTTACGCTGTGTGTCTAGTCACTGTCGTGGCTCCGGGAGCTGTTCTGTACTGTTTCTGGTTATTTAGTAGTTGTTCTGGAGGATGAACTAAAACACGCACCTTGCTAAGCCGCCATCTTGGTCCCAATCCCCCATCATAAATGTTTATGCTCCCAAACAAGGAGCTCCAAAGTACATGAGACAGACATAGGCAAAACTGAAGGGAGCAATAGATGTTTCAACAATAATAGTAGGAGACTTCAATATACCACTGTCCTCTATAGATAGAATGACCAGACAGAAGATCAACAAGGAAATGGAGAAGTTAAATAACTTGATTTTTTCTTCAAACAGCACAAAGATATACATTCTTCTCTACTGCTAATGGAACATTCTCCAGGATGGATCATATGCTGGGGCACAAAACAGGTCTTTAATAAATTTTAAAATATTGAAATTATTCAAAGCACTTTCTCTGATCACAATGGGATGAAGCTGGATCTCAATAACCACCAAAGAATGAGAAAATTCACAAATATATGGATATTAAATAATACACTCTTAAACAACCAGTGGGTCAAAGAAGAAATTGCTACAGAAATCAGTAGCTATCTGGAGATGAAAGAAAATGAGAATACAATTTATCAGAACTTATGGGATGTGGCAAAGACTATGCTGAGAGGGAAATTTATTGCCCTAAATGCCTATATTAAAAAACAAGAAAGAGCAAGAATTGGTGACTTAACAGCACACCTGGAAGAACTTGAGAAAGAATAGCAAACTAACCCCAAAGCAAATAGAAGAAGAAAAATAACAAAGATTAAATCAGAGATAAATGAATGGGAGAACAAAAGAACAATAGAAAGAATCAATAAAACCAAAAATCGGTTCTTTGAGAAAATCAGTAAAATTGATGGGCCCCTAGCAAGACTGACATAGAAAAAAAGAGAGAGGATGCAAATAAACAAAATCAGAAATGAGAAAGGGTGCATTACCACAGAGCCTGAAGAAATAAAAGAAGTCATAAGAGGATACTATGAACAACCATATGCCAATATAATAGACAACTTAGGTGAAATGGACAAATTCCTGGAGACACACAAACAAGCTACACTGACTAAAGAAGAAATGGAAGATCTAAACAAATCAATCACAAGTAAAGAGATTTCAATCAATCATCAAAAATCTTCCTACAAAGAAAAACCCGGGGCCAGATGGCTTCACAGGGGAATGTTATCAAACATTCCATAAAGAACTAACACCAGTCCTGCTCAAACTTTTCCCAAAACATGAGGAAAAATTAACTCTACCTAACTCATTTTATGAAGCTAATATCATTTTAATACCAAAACTGGGTAAAGATGCTATAAAAAAAGAAAACTACAGGCCAATCTCTCTAATGAACATAGATGCAAAAATTCTCAATAAAATATTAGCAAATCAAGTCCAACAACACGTTAAAAGAATTATGCACCATGACCAAGTGGGGTTTACACCAGGAATGCAAGGATGGTTCAACACAAGCTAATCAATTAGTGTAATACAGCACATTAACAAACGAAAGGGGAAAATCACATGATCATCTCGATTGATGCTGAAAAAGCTTTTGACAAAATTCAGCATCCTTTTCTCATAAAAACACTCCTAAAGATGGGAATCAAAGGTAACTACCTCAATGTGGTACAGGGAATATATGAAAAACCAATAGCCAGCATCATACTCAATGGAGAGAGACTGAAAACTTTCCACCTGGGATCAAGAACAAGACAAGGATGCCCACTGTCACCACTACTATTCAACATTGGGCTAGAAGTTCTAGCTAGAGCAATCAGGCAGGACAAAGAAATAAAAGACATCCAAATTGGAAAGGAAGAAGTAAAACTCTCATTATTTACAGATGATATGATACTATACTTGGAAGATCCTGAGTAATCTACAGCAAAGTTACTTGAGCTAATAAACAAATACAGCAAGATGGTGGGATATAAAATTAATATGCAAAATCAGTAACATTTCTATGCACAAGCAATGAGCTAACTGAGAAGTCAGTTAAGAAAAAAATTCCATTCAAAATAGCAACTAAAAGAATCAAATACTTAGGAATTTGCTACTTTATGTTCCTACTTAACTAGGAACATAAAGTACTTGTTCATAGAAAACTACATAACATTGCTAAAAGAAATCAAAAGAGCTCTAAATAGGTGCTCATAGATAGGAAGGCTAAATATAGTTAAAATGTCAATTCTCCCCAAATTGATCTACAGATTCAACACAGGACCAATCAAAACTCCAACAACCTCATTGAAGATTTGGAAAAGCTAATTACCAAACATCTGGGAGGGAAAGAGACCCTGAATAGCTAAAAGCATCCTAAAAAAGAAGAATAAAGTGGAAGGATTAACACTCCCTGACTTTAAAACTTATTATAAAGTCACAGTCATCAAAACAGCATGGTAGTGGCACAAAGACAGAAGTGTTGACCAATGGAATCGAATTGAGAGTGCAGAAATAGACCACCAAATCTATGGTCAACTGATTTTTAGCAAGGTCCCCAAATCCTCTGAACTGGAACAAAATAGTCTTTTTGATAATTGGGCATGGAAGAACTGGATATTAATAGCCAAGAGAATGAAAGAGGACCCTATCTTACACCTTACACAAAAATTAATTCAAAGTGGATCAAACACCTAAATATAAGAACTAGCACTAGAAAGCTTCTAGAATAAAATGTAGGAAAATATCTTCAAGACCTAGTAATAGGAGGTAGCTCCCTAAAATTTACACCCAAAGCACAAGCAACAAAAGAAAAAAATAGATAAATGGAACTCCTCAAAATCAAATGCTTCTGCACCTCAAAAGACTTTGTCAAAAAGATGAAGAGACAGCCAACTCAATGGGAGAAAACATTTGGAAATCACATATCAGTCAAAGGTTTGATTTCCTGTACATACAAAGAAATTATACAACTCAACAACAAAAGAACAAACAGCCCAATTATAAAATGGACTAAAGATATGAACAGGCATTTTTCTGAAGAACAAATACAGATGGCTCAAAAGCATATGAAGAGATGCTCATTTTCATTGGCTATAAGGGAAATGCAGATTAAGACTACAATGAGAACCACCTCACACCTATAAGAATGGCTGCTATTAAACAAACAGGAAACTATAAATGTTGTTAAGCATGTGGAGAAACTGGAACTCTTATGCACTGCTGGTGGGAACGTATAATGGTGCAGCCACTATGGAAGATAGTTTGGTGGTTCCTTAGGAAACTAAATATCGAGTTGCCCTATGACCCAGCAATAGCACTACTTGGTATATGTCCAGAAGGGTGGAAAGCAATGACACAAACAGACATTTGCACACCAATGTTCATAGCAGCATTATTCACAGTTGCCAAAAGATGGAAACAAACCAAATGATGACCCTTCAAGGTTCCTTGGCCCTACTTTGGCAGAGAAATACTGCCTTGGGAAAATCGTCTCTGGGGTGACCATATTCCCAGAATTTGCCCTCTAATAAAAATGTTGCTAGAGGCAAAGAAAGGAATATAAATAAAAAATTATAGCTTCACCAAATTTTTGATGAATAAAAGAATTGAGCTTCAAAAAATTCATCAAATATAAAATAAATTACTTTGTAACTACTTTATCAATAATAACAAATTCTTTCCTGAAATTCTGGAGTATACACATTTTCCTTATAAGTGTTTCTTCCAAATGTACCTGAAAATTAATTTCAATTTTAATTATTGCAAGATTTATAAGAAAGCATTTAACTTGAATATAGGTAGAGGAAGTGAACTTTTGATCATTTAAGAATAAATTTGTTGTTACTTCAGCAATATATATATATATAAAATACTGAGTAATAGAATGAGATATTTAACACAATACCATATATGCACAAAAATCACATTTAAAAGAACACATAGGGCAGGCCATGGTGAATCGGCAGGCAGAGTTCTCACCTGCCATGCTGGAGACCAGGGTTCCATTCTTAGTGCCTGCCATGCAAAAAAAAAAAAAAAAGAAGAACACATAAATAAAAGGATATACATTAAGACAGTAGATAGATTGCCTTTGGAGAGAAGGAAGTGGGAAACGGGGTTTAAAAGGAATAAATAAATGAAAGGAACTTCCATAGCCAATGTTAATAATGTGTCATGACCTAAGGAGATTGATTAACTCAACTTTTTGTAACTGATGTATGAATTATGAGGACTGGGGGACCAATTCACAGACGAGGAAATTGAATGGTCAATAGGCAAAAAAAAAAAAAAAGAGAGAGAGAGAGAGAAGATGCTCAGTCTAATTAGAATTCAGGTAAATGTAAACAATTTACCATTCTAATCCAACAGATACACATCTACAAAAAATGATGGCATCCAGGTGTTAGCTAGGATATGAAAAAGAAACAGGCATTCTTATATTGCTATTGGGAAAGTTAACTCCTTCTGCCTTTTGGAAGGTAGTGTTCTGGCAATGGCTATTAAAATTTAAAATAGTCACACACTATGATCCTGTGATTTCACTTTTAGAACTCAACCTAAAGGGGTAAAAGAAGCACCAGTGCAGAAATATATATGATTCTTATTACAGCATTATTTGCAGTGGCATCAAGCATGAAAATAATTTGATAGTCCACTGCGCCAGTTTGAAAGGATGTATGAACCCTAGAAAAGCCATATTTTAATCCTAACCCCATTTTGTAAAGGCAGCCATTTCTTCTAATCCCTATTCAGTACTACATGTTGGAAACTTTAATTAGATCATGTCCCTGGAGATGTGACTCAATCAAGAGTGGTTGTTAAGCTGAATTAGGTAGAAATGTGTCTCCACCCATTCAACTGGGTCTTGATTAGCTTAGTGGAATCCTATAAAAAGGCTAACATTTTGGAGAAAGCAGGAGAATCTGAGAGAGCAGAACGACATAGCCATGAGAAGCAGAGCGTCCATCAGCCAGCAACCTTTGGTGATGAAGAAGGAAAATGCTTCCTGGGGAGCTTCATGAAAGAGGAAGCCAGGAGAGAAAGCTAGCAGATGACACCATGTTTGCCATGTACCTTTCCAGATGAGAGCGAAACCCTGACTGTGTTCACCATGTGTCTTCTCACTTGAGAGAGAAACCCTGAAACTTCATTGGCCTTCTTGAACCAAGGTATATTTTTCACTGGATGCCTTAGATTGGACATATCTATAGACTGTTTTAATTGGGACATTTTCTCAGCCTTAGAACTGTAAACTAGCACCTTATTAAATGCCATTCTGTTTCTGGTATATTGCATTCCAGCAGCTAGCAAACTAGAACATCCACCAACAGGGAAATGACTGAGTACATTGTTATATAAGCACTATAAACTATTCTGCAGCAATTAAAGGAATGAGTTAGATCTATATTTTCTGGCCTAAGAGATGACTGTAAGATACTTAGTTCTTACTAAGTAAGAAGAAAAAGTTGAGTATTTTGACTAGTATGGCCCCAGTCTTGTAAAAACACCACTGTCCATATGTGTGTATTTGTATATTCACATCACAATAGTTGTGGAAGATGTACACATTGGTTACTGAGGTGATAGAGGCACAGAGAGGGTTGGGGAAGATTATTGTTTTCTTCAAACCTTTTAGCATGGCTTCAGGGGTTGTGGAAAGCATGTTGCTTGTATATTCTTTACAATTAATATAGGATTTTAAAAATTTGCATGGGAATGAATCATCATTTGCATATTCAAGAGCAGCTATAGAAGTTAGATTCATCTTAGACTCTGTGGGGTACATTGTTGATGTCACTTCATTAATACTTCGCTAGAAGTTTTTAAAAACTGGATGTTCAATAAATAATGAATAATGAATGGATGAATGAATGGACTGAAATGAGTGAGTGAATGAGAAATAGGATTCTCTTTTGGCCCATAGCAACTACAGAAATAGTAATACAGGTTTGAGCTTGACAGGCAATTCTGAGAAAAACTAATGGAATAGAATCAGGATCTCTTGAAAGTAGATTGCACTGCGTTGTTCTTACTGATGCAGGGAAACAAAGTAAGGAAGGTAATGGTCTAGGTGGTAATTACGGAGGAATATCGCCGATGGTCCCTTCCCCAGTACCCATCTCATCCAGCTGTCATTGCCTGATTTCCTCCATTAGGGAGTCATTCCTCTGAGTTCCCTTCTTTCTAATCTTCTATTTAAAGTACATTAAGTAATACATTAACAACTGCCTTCACAATAATGTCAAATAGGTGCACAAGAGAGAAATGGGAGATATGGAGAGAGCAGAGACTTTTTCATAAAGTCAGAAGCATAACTTTAAGGATTGGCAGCAAATTTTCCTCCTTTTACCAGAATTAAAAAGTATAAATAGTATTAACTTTATGCATTAATAAAGTTAAAGGTATTGATATTAATATTATAATTAAAAGTGATCATTTTCGCTGTCAAAGAAACACCTATATTTAAGGTAAGTCTTACTTTGTTCCTGTCGAAGTCTAATCTACTTTGGAAAAAGTCATTGATATCGATTTTCCCTTCTAGACGTTTCAAGGTGTTTTTTGGTTCCCTATATTTTTCTTCAGCTTGGGATGATTCTTGAACAACTTCTTCATAAAGATGATGCAGCTGTTCCAGTTGCTTAGTGAGCATCTGGATTTCCTGCTGAAGGCCTTTAGTTCTCTATAGGAAAAAAATATATAAACCTTCCTGGTGGCCCATGTTTCTACTTTGTTTCAAAATCACATGCCAGTCCTATTTATATTGAAATTGTAGTGACATTAACCTACTAAATAGATGAATAGGGAGGCTGTTAAGATTTGGTATAAAAACGTCATTTAAAAAAAAGAAATAGAAAGCTTTCATATACAAAAATAACTTTTGTTGGTACTGAGAAATAAAGTTGTGTTATGCATTTTAAGAGGTAAAAAAAAATAATTAGAATTCTACAATGAAAACTTCCTGTGTAGCAAGCTTGACTAACACATTGATTCTATTCCTATCTTCATTTTAATTTTAGAGTGAAATTTTACAAAAATGAATTTTATGAAAATGATTTGGACACAATAAGGACATGTAGCCACTTAAACCCGCTGATTCAATTATTTCATAGACTTGACAAGTAAATTCAAACAGCTGACTTGATAGAATTCATTGTATTGCACAGACTGAACTGACCAGTGTTTGCTCATCAAACACTAGCTCCCCGTAACACTATTTTTAAGCTAATAGTCACTGAGCCTGCACTGCCCTGTGCTAAGCACTTATCATACGCTAAACCATTTAATCTGTACAACCCCACCATGAGATGGGAACTGTACCACCTCCCCCCACCCCCATTTTATAAATGAAACTGAGCATGGAAAACGGTAACCTGCCCAAGAGCACACAGTAGGCAGAACTGGGATTCATTTTCTGTGCTCTTAGCTGCCATACTGCACTACCATTGTAACAATTACAACCCCTTCTTTCAAGACTATAGTAATAAAAATAAATTCAAATATAAAAAATCCACAGTTGCAGAGTTTACTAAGTTGGATAATATCAGAATCTGTATTTAAAAAACAATTTGAAAAATATCTTTTCTGTCAATATACTTACAGACTTCCAAGCTTGCTCACTTGCACCAATTTCCTGAATCCTCTCTTTCACAGCTTCCTCTGTGGCTGGTACTGGGACAATGTTGTCACTCAGAAGAGTAGCCAACTGACCAAGGAGCTTCTGATACTGAGATTGTGCAGTTTTAGTTTCCCAGATGAATGAATATGGAAATCGTTCTAACTCAAGTACTTGTTTTTCCTTATGGATCAAATCTTGTTGACGTTTATCCCCAAGTTTCTGCCCATCCTTTGGTCCATCGGAGTGAAAAATGTTATCTTTCTCAAAATTCTTGACCAGAATAGCTTCATCTTTATCCTAAATATGCCAATACACACATTAAACACCCCATCTGAAACTTATTTGAAGACATCTACATTCTTTATTTTGAAATGTAAATACAGTCATAGCACAAAGTCTTAGAAAAGGCTGTCAAGTAGATAGAAAATGTTACAGAGTTATAAGAGAGACAAGTGCACGTAAACTGGAACAGGAAGAGGCGTTGAAATAAGAATAGAGAGAAATTATTTTGAGAACATAGTTAAGTCAGTTTAGAAAAGCAGCTAACCAAACAGCTCCAGTTTATGAACTGAAAATTCTACAGAAAAATGTGAGCTAAATAAACGTAGAAGAATGATGGAATTTTAAGATTCAGCATTTTGCAACTACTAATGCAATAATTAATCCAGACAAGGATCATCAATGAATGATAAAACCATTAAATGAAAGGTTGACAGAGAACTGGATATATTCATAAAGACTTAATTATGGTTAAAGAACATCATTTAGTGATAATAATCTTGATAATGTAGAAGTATAAATAAAGAAGTCAGGATGTATTTGGTGTGTGTTCTGTACAGGGTTTGAGGCCCTGCCTAAATTTGTCTATTGATTATACTCCTAAAAAATGAGTAATCCAACAATTAATTTGTATTTAATGAAGTTAAATAAGCCTGTTCAAATGCTAGCCAGTGCATTACCTGGGTATAGTAAGAGTTGATATTTGTTTAATTGTTAATCGGTGTATTAAGCGTTTAATGCCTGTTTGTTAACTGGTGTATTCAGTCTAATTATTAATTGGTGTATTCCTGCATTTGTATTGGACAGATGTTCCTAATGGTTACTGATTACAGAAGTTATTTTAAAAAGGGAACCTTTGGGCTATATTGGAAATTGAAAAGATTTTGGTTATGAGTCTATAAAAAAAGGTTTTATTTCTGTGACATAATTTGGCCTCAGTATGATTTAAAATGAAAATACTACCATTATAGTTAAGCTATTACAGTTAGAATTGTTTTGCAAAAAAGGTAGAAATGGGATGAGATAATATATTCAATCCCTTATTTGTCTCTCTCAAAAGTATTCCTGTGCCTGTGTTTTTTGTGTAACTGATTTTCTATTTCTGTCTGTATGCATTTTCAATGTATATTCTCATACCTCCAGATGGTAATAGCAAATTAATAAAAAAATTATTAAAGAAATCAGGGAGTGGAAGACAGAACAGTAAAATGAAGGGTAAAGAAAACATGGTCCTCATTTTATAAAACAAAATAGCACCAATAGTGAAGGGAAGAAGAAAGAAATTTTAATATATTCATTCAAGCCATAGAGATAATTTGTGAGAGGAACTCTAAATAATAATATACCTTTATTGGGAGGAATTTAAAAAAAGGAGATTTAGGATTGGTTTGAGCTGAATCTTAATTAGCAAGACTGGGAAATCAAGAAAAAATTTTTTAAATTAATGAATTAAAAATAATAGTATAAATATTCTCACACAAAAATAGGAAATTGACATAGGTGTCCCATTGCAGCCCCATTTGTAATAATAATAATAATAATAATAATAATAATAAAATTAAAACTGGAACAACCCTATTTCAATGGTAGATGACTTATTGAATAAACTATGATACATCCATATACAAGGGACTACTATGCATTTGTGAAACTAATGACAAACATCTAGATTTACCTATGCAGTAAACTCCAGGACATATTGCTTAGTGAAAAAAGCAAGATGCACAAAAGTAATAATATACTATGCTTTGTGGGTGTTGGGGGAGTGAATAAAAATACATATGTATTTGCTTATATAATTTTAAAAGACACAGTGGAAGAATAAGCTAAAAATAATTTAAAAAAATAGTTACCCAATTTGTACCTAACTTGTAGACCAATGTCCATAGCAACATTATTCACAATAGCCAAAATGTGGAAACACCCAAGTGCCTAACAAATGACTGGATAATCAAAATATGGCATACACATACAATGAAATATTATTCAGCCATAAAAAGAAATGAAGCTCTCATACTACAACATGGATAAACCTTGAAAACATTATACTAAGTGAAATAAGCCAGACACAAAATGACAATATTATATGATTCCACTTATATAAAATATCTACAATAAGCAAATTCATCACCTAGAAAATACAGTAGAGGTGACTAGGGACAGGGTGGGGGAGTGGATAGGGGCTGTTGCTTTACGGGTGCAGAATTTCTGTTTGGGAGTGACGAAAAAGTTGGTAATGGATTGTGGAGATGGTAGTGCAACATTGTAAATGTATTTAATACCACTGAATTTTACACTTAAAAACAGTTAAAATGCAAATTTTATGTTATACATATATTATCATAATGCAAAAATTAAATACTGACCCATAGGGAAAGGGAGCAAAAAGAGAATATAATAATAAAAGTTAGATCCCTCTACATGTATCACGTTTTACAGTTCAGACTTTGCAACAATTTATGTTTAACATATTAAAAAATAAATAAAAGGAAGCACACAAATTAAAAATTAAATTAACCCAAAATACAAACAAAAGAAGAAAAAATACATAAAAAGAAAATGAAGAGAAAAAATTGAATTAACCCAGTTGTATATGACATTGGTGACATAAGTACATGTGAAAAATTATTTCAAGTAAATCCACAATAAAATATTTTCACTGTACACTCTTGTGATCAAGTCTATAGACAAAAAAGACCAATAGGGTAATCTTTAACTGCATTTAGTGAGTTTGTTGTTAGTAAATTAGTAATTAAGTAATTAGTAAAGCAAATTAGTAATTAAGCCAAGTCATTAGGAAACAAAAGTAAACGAAAGTATACGTATATGAAATAAAAATGTTTCTATATCTAAAAAAATATGTATGTCCTAGCTCTGTTCACAAAAAAGTTCTACAGAAAATGATGACCAGTAATAATGAATACCCTAGAGCCCAGATTGTGGCCTCTAATGCCATTTTCCACTAAAAGGAATAAGTGTTCCTTGGAGAAATGACCAATTCCAGGTCTTGGGCAAGTGATCCTGGAATATCTTATCATGACCAAAAGAAAAGAAATGTTCAAAGACCATGGGGTTTATGTCAGAAAGACATAGGTGTCAGCTTGAGTGGGGCTCCACGTTTGGGACAATTTTTGCATCAAAAATAATGATGATATAAATGAATGCAACACTTTGAAGCTATTCTGTATGCGTTTTAAGACTGAATAAATGAATAGATTAATGTTGTAGAGAGTTGGGGTTCTCATTGTGGAAGAAGGGACATACAAATAGGGAATGGGGGAAGAGAAGAAATAACATGGTGGAGTTAGACTGCAATTGGAAGAATCAGTATAAACTCAATTTTCTAATATATATA
>PVIY010058162.1:0-12568 GCA_004026745.1 Myrmecophaga tridactyla | reverse complement strand
CATCATCAAGAAACATGGCTACTGGAACACAGCTCTACATTTTCAGGCAGTTCCCTCCAGCCTCTCTGCTACATCTTGAGCAACAAGGTGATATCTACTTAATGCATAAGAATAACCTCCAGGATAACCTCTCGACTCTGTTTGGAATCTCTCCGCCATTGACACTTAGTCTCATTTCACTCTTCCCCCTTTGGTCGAAGTGTAATTTGTTGGATATTAGTATAGCTACTCCTGCTCTTTTCTGATTGTTATTTGCATAGAATATCTTTTCCCATTGAGAAGGTTCTCTCAATCCCTTGATGTTAATTCTCAGCTCATTCTAGGGTTTTTTTCCGTCCCTTGATGCTGAATCTCAGCTCATTCCAGGTTCTCTGTCCCATGTTGCCAGGAAGGTACACATCCCTGGGAGTCATGTCCCATGCAGAGAGGGGAAGGGTCTCAGGATATTTTTAGCTATTCGGGATACCCTGCCCCTCCAGATAAATTTGGTTATTTGTTTTTCTATTTCTGAAAAGTAAGTTTTTTGGATTTTAATTGGTATTGCATTGAATCTGTGAATCAATTTAGGTAGAACTGACATCTTAATTATAGTTAGTCTTCCAATTCATGGACAAAGTATGCCCTTCCATTTATTTAGGTCTTCTGTGATTTCTTTTGACAGTTTCTTGTAGTTTCTTTGTATAGGTCTTTGTATCTTTAGTTAAGATTCATAAATATTTTATTCTTTTGGTTGCAGTTGTAAATGTATTTTTTTTCTTGATTTCCCCCTCAGATTGTTCATTACTGGTGTATAGAAACACTACAGATTTTTGAGTGTTGATCTTGTAACCTACCACTTTGCTGTACTCATTTATTAGCTCTAGTAGTTTTGCTGTGGATTTTTCAGGGTTTCAGCATATAGTATCATATCATCTACAAACAGTGAGAGTTTTATTTCTTCCTTTCCAATTTTGATGCCTTGTATTTCTTTTTCTTGTCTAATTGCTCTGGCTAGAACTTCCAACACAATGTTGAATAACAATGGTGATAATGGACATCCTTGTCTTGTTCTGGATCTTAGGGGAAAGTTTTCAGTTTTTCCCCATTGAGGATAATGTTAGCTGTGGGCTTTTCATATATTCCCTTTATTATGTTGAGGAAGTTCCCTTCTATTCCTATCCTTTGAAGTATTTTCAACAGATAAGGATGTTGAATTTTGTCAAATGCCTTTTCCACATCAATTGAGATGATCATGTGGTTTTTTTGTTTTGATTTATTGATATAGTATATTACATTAATTGATTTTCTTATGTGGAACCATCCTTGCATACCTGGGATGGATCCTACTTGGTCATGGTGTATACTTTTTTTAATGTGCTGCTGGATTCGATTTGCAAGAATTTTGTTGAGGATTTTTGCATCTATATTCATTAGAGAGATTGGCCTGTAGTTTTCTTTTTTTGTAATATCTTTGTCTGACTTTGGTATAAGGATAATGTTGGCTTCGTAGAATGAGTTAGGTAGCTTTCCCTCCTCTTCAATTTTTTTGAAGAGTTTGATCAGGATTGATACTAATTCTTAGATGAATGTTTGGTAGAATTCACATGTGAAGCCATCTGTTTCTGGACTTTTGTTTTTGGGGAGCTTCTTAATGACTGGTTCTATTTCTTTACTTGTGATTGGTTTGTTGAGGTCATCTATTTCTTTTCGAGTCAAAATTGGTTGTTCATGCCTTTCTAGGACGTTGTCCATTTCATTTACATTGTCGTGTTTATTAGCAGAAAGTAGTTCATAGTATCCTGTCATTACTTCCTTTACTTCTGTGGGGTCAGTGGTTATGTCTCCTCTTTCATTTCTGATCTTATTTATTTGCATCCTCTCTCTTCTTCTTTTTGTCAATCTTGCTAAGGGTCCATCAATCTTATTGATTTTCTCATAGAACCAGTCTGGTTTTGTTGATTTTCTCAATTGTTTTCATGTTCTCAATTTCATTTTTTTCTGCTCTAATCTTAATTATTTCTTTACTTTTGCTTGCTTTGGCATTAATTTGCTGTTCTTTCTCTAGTTCTTCCAAGTGGGCAGTTGGAACTGTCCCGTTGGAACTGTAACTCCTTAATTTTTGCTCTTTCTTCTTTTTGATATAGGCATTTAGGACAATAAATTTCCCTTTTAGCACTGCCTTTGCTGCATCCCATAATTTTTGATGTGTTGTGTTTTCATTTTCATTTGCCTCGAGATATTTACTGATTTCTCTTGTAATTTCTTCCTTGACCCACTGGTTGTTTAAGAGTGTATTGTTGAGCCTCCACGTATTTGTGAATTTTCTGGCACTCTGCCTATTATTGATTTCCAGCTTCATTCCTTTATGATCTGAGAAAGTGTTTGGTCTGATTTCAATCTTTTTAAATTTATTGAGACTAGCTTTGTGACCCAGTATATGGTCTATCCTCGAGAATGATCCATAAGCACTTGAGAAAAAGGTGTATCCTGCTGTTGTGGGGTGTAATGTTCTATATATGTTAAGTCTAGCTCATTTATTGTATTATTCAAATTCTGTGTTTTTATATTGGTCCTCTGTGTGGATGTTCTGTCCATTGATGAGAGTGGGGAATTGAAGTCTCCCACTATTATGGTAGCTGTATCTATTTCTCTTTTCAGTGTTTGCCTCATGTATTTTGGAGCATTCTGGCTCAGTGCATTAATATTTATAATTGTTATGTCTTCTTGTTGAATTGTTCCTTTTATTAGTACATAGTGTACTTCTTTGTCTCTTTTAATTATTTTACACTTGAAGTGTAATTTGTTGGATATTAGTATAGCTACTCCTGCTCTTTTCTGATTGTTATTTGCATAGAATATCTTTTCCCAACCTTTCACTTTCAACCTATGTTTATCCTTGTGTTTAAGATGCATTTCCTGTAGACAGCATATAGATAGGTCCTGTTTTTTAATACATTCTGCCATTCTATGTCTTTTGATTGGGGAGTTTAATCCATTAACATTTAGTTATTATTACTGTATGGGCAGTATTTTTTTCTACCATTTTGCCTTTTGGGTTTTATATGTCATATCTCATTTTCCTTCTTTTTACCTTTACTGATAGTCTTCATTTCTACACTGTTCTCCACACCTCTCTCTTCTGTCTTTTCATATATGTCTCTAGTGCTTCCTTTAGTATTTCTTGCAGAGCTGGTCTTTTGGTCACAAATTCTCTCATTGTTTTTTTTGTCTGAAAATGTTTTAATTACTCTCTAATTTTTGAAGGACAATTTTTGCTGTATATAGAATTTTTGGTTGGCAGTTTTTCTCTTTTGTTAATTTAAATATATCATCCCACTGTCTTCTTGCTTCCATGGTTTCTGCTGAGAAATCTACACATAGTCTCATTGGGTTTCCTTTGTATGTGATGGATTGCTTTTCTCTTGCTGCTTTCAAGATTATTTCTCTTTTTTTTGAAATCTGACATTCTAATAAGTAAGTGTCTTGAAGTACGTCTATTTGGATCAGTTCTGTTTGGGGTACGTTGCACTTCTTGGATCTGTAATTTTAAGTCTTTCATAAGAGTTGGGAAATTTTAAGTGATAATTTCCTCCATTAGTTTTCTCCTCCTTTTCCCTTCTCTTCTCCTTCTGGGACACTCACAACACGTATATTCATGTGTTTCATGTTATCATTCAATTTCCTGTGTCCCTGCTCATATTTTCCCATTCTTTTCCCTATATTTTCTTTTGCTTGTCAGATTTCAGATGTCCCATCTCCCAGTTCACTAATCCTATCTTCTGCCTCTTGAAATCTGACATTGTAGGTTTCCCTTGCTTTCTTCATCTCTTCTACTGTGCCTTTCTGCGATTTGTTTTTTCAGACTTTCGATTTCTTCTTTTTGTTCATTCCTTGCCTTCTTTATATCCTCCCTCAATTCATTGATTCGATTTTTGATGAGTTTTTCCATCTCTGTTCGAACATTCTGAATTAATTGTTTCAACTCCTGTATCTCATTTGAATTGTTGATGTGTTCCTTTGATTGGGCATTCCTTCAATTTTTATTTTTTTGCTGGTTTCTGGACATATAATCATCTTTATTAGTTTATTCTGGAGATTGTTTTCACCTTTTTTTTAAACTAGGATTTTCTTGCTTTATGCGTTTGTTCTATATATGTTCTTTGACATTCAGTTCTGCTTACCCTAGTCCTGTAGCTTAAGTTTTGTTTAATAGATCAGAATTTTTCAGTTCTTGTATTTTTTGTTTCTTGCCCTGCCTGTATGGTGCTTTTCCTGTACTCCTTAAGAGGGTCTACTTGGGTATTATAGATCTCAGTCAGATTTTCCCATACCAGACTGGTCTCCTCTCAGAAGAAAAGAGTCATCTGCATCAGATTTCCCTGAGGGTGAGACCTAGCAGATTAAAAGGTTTTCCTATGTAGTCTCCAGACTGTGTGTTTTCCTACTCTGCCCAGTATGTGGCGCTTTTCTGCCTGCAGGTCCCACCAGCAAAAGGTGATGCGGTACCTTTAACTTCAGCAGACTCTCCTTGCTGGGGGCGTGGTGAAGACAGAGTAGACTGGCTTTAATCGCTTCCCTTTTCCAGACACTGGGATCTGAACTCCTTGAAGGAGGGATTCCACCTTAGCTGGGCCCCACTCCTCTCCTGGGGATGGTACAGGCTCCAGAAGAGCTCTCAAACAAGCCTGTTTCTGCCTATGCCTGGGGCAGTGGAGCCTGAGAAGCCTTGCAGGGTTCTGAGGGAGCTTGCAGCCGGTCCAGCTAGTCCAGACTGGGGTACGCTGTGTGTCCAGTCACTGATGTGGCCCCAAGAGTTGTTCTGTACTGTTTCTGACTATTTATTAACTGGTCTGGAGGATGAACTGAATTCCACACCTTGCTAAGCCGCCATCTTGGCTCTTGTAATTTTTGTTTTTTAATTCCCTCATTAAGACTGTTTCTGAGAGATCAACTCATTTTCAAGGACTTGATATATTTATCTAACACATCCCCATTTTTTCAGCAATAGTGTTTCATGGACTTAGACACAAGCAATTTAGTCTGGGCATATGCTTTAAAGAGAGGGCAATTAGAGCAAAGGACCTGATTCCAAACAAGGAACCATCCCTGCTCAACCACCACATTCTGGGCCAAAGCACACTGACCACCTTGGACCTGGACTTCTGCACAAAGGTTTTGCATTGGGGTTGCAGTGAGGAGTGTCATTCAGGACCCTCAGAGTTACCAACAACTTTCCCTCCGTGCCCCGATTGTTTTATGTTTTATAAAATTCATTTATTTATTTGGAAAAGTAGTAGTCACACAGTGTGCTGGTTTGAAAGGATTTATGTAGCCTAGAAAAGCCATGTTTTAATCCTAATCAATCTTGTCAAAGCAATGGTTTCTTCTAATCCCTATTCAGCACTATAAATTGGAAACTTGATTGGATTATCTCCACGGAGATGTGACTGAATCAGTTGTGGGTATTAAACTTGATTAGATGGAAATGTGACTCCACCTTGATTAGTTTACTGGAATCTTATAAAAGAGGAAACATTTTAGAGAAAGCTGGAGATTCTGAGAGGGCAGAGAAGGAGACCGAATGATGAGAGCCATGAAGCAGGGTCCACCAGCGAGTGACCTTCGGAGATGAAGGAGAATGTCCCTGGAGAAGCTTCCTGAAGCAAGAGGCCTGGAGAGGAAGCTAGCAGATGACACTGTGTTCATCATGTGCCTTTCCAGATGAGAGAGAAACCCTGACTGTGTTTGCTATATGCCTTTCCACTTCAGAGAGAGAAACCCTAAATTTCATTGTCCTTCTTGGTATCGTTCCTTGGATACCTTAGATTGGACATTTCTCTAGACTTCCTTTATTTGGGACATTTTCGTGGCCTTAAAAGTGTAAACTTGCAACTTATTAAATTCCTCATTTAAAAAGCCATTCTGTTTCTGGTATATTGCATTCTGGCAGCTAGTAAACTAGAACATACAGCATATAGTTCAAGTGGCACTAAAGGGTATATGAAGAAAAGTCTATTTCTTTCCCATGCTGATCTCCCAGTTCCCTCATTCTTTCCTGGATAGGGTCCCTATTATTGGTTCTTGTATAGTTTTCCAGAGATATTAAATGTAGATGCAAGGCACAATGCCCTTCCCATCATTTTTAATTTCAAATATTGTGGCATGTTCTTTACTTTGGCCCTTGCACTAAACCATGAAGTTGAGGAATGTGCCACACTGCTATATTTAGTTTCAACCAATACCCCAATGATGGATATTGGGTTTCTTCTAATCTTTTGCCACCAGAACATGGTCTTTAAACAGGCCAAGAAATGGATACTCATTGGTTTGTTTTGTAAAAGTGACAATTAAAGGAGTGTGTAGCAGATTCCTGTTTTGTTCTCTCTCCCTTAGCATTCATTCTTACTATAACAACGCCCTGGTTTTTCATTTGGGGAACTACCACCCCTCATCCACTTTCAGACCTTGAGGCTTCAAGGATGGTCATGTGACTGAAGCCCAACCAATCAGAAACACTGAATCCCCTGGCCACAATGATTAGTTTAGGGAAGAGTATGCAGTTCTGGAACTGGTGATGAAACTGCTGGAACAGGCTCTCTGTAGGTGAGCTGGGAAGGAAAAGGCATTAGAAGCAAGGACATCAGTTTGAGAATTCTTTCATATCTGATAAGATGGAGGCTTGCACTAGAATGGTGACCACAGAACTGGCAAGAGAGGAGCCAATAAGGTATTTATTTCAGAGGAAGAAATAACAGGACTTGGAGACATTCTGCAGAGAAAGCAAGAAGCGGGAGGAAGGGGTTAGGCATGACTCTGAGGTCCTATGTTGGAGATTGAGGAAAGAAGCCACTTGGGTTAATATGGACATTGACCCTGACTCTTGGCTGGATGAGTACACAGGCTATTTGCCTGTTTACTTTCAGGTTTGTTTTCCATTCTCCTCCTGTTCATGGTGTCACTTCCCAGCTTCCCTTAACCTCTAGTTCATGTTGATTTGCCCAATGGAAGGCATTCATGGGTGATTAAGGGGTGGGAGGAGGGAAGAAATCAGAGAGTTCTCCCCTCCTTCTGTTTGTAGTAGCTTGTCTTACAATGTCTACCTCTCATCCTAGTTTACAGCTACAGTCAGATAACCTCTCTTTTTTTGGGCCTGGCTCCAACAGGCAGCTACTTCCATGACTACTGCTTGCTGGACAGCTCCAGTTTCTAGACTTTGGTAACACTGCCTCTTCCTGGTATCCCTCCAATGCACGGACTGGTAGCATACTCCTGCTGTGGTTACTCTCTGGGTTACCTCCATGTACCTTGTTTGACTTCTTTGCTATTCCATTACCTGAGTAGCCAACTCCTTGTATTAAGCTCTCACTCTTTTAAATAGCTAGAATGGTTTATATTTTGCTGGATGAGCATTAACTGATAGAGTGGAGAAGAGGAAGGAGGAAGAGGAAATGTTCCCAACAGCCTGAAACATGGGCTGATGCTTAGATAAAAAAAAAATAAAAATACAAGTTTGAGACCTAGTTATAAGACATGAGATTCTAAAGGAGAATGAATGAGATTAGAGGGAAAAGAGAAAGGAGAGAAACTGGGGAAATTCACAGACAATTTATTGAATGATAAAATAACATCAGTTAAGGTTATTTAGAAGAGCTAACTTCCAGAGATGTAGTAGAACCTTTCAAACGTAGTAACTTGGGGAGAATTTAAAGGAGGTGGGTGAATGGGTGGGGCCAGAAGGATCAATTGATTGATATGTGGGGGTCAAAGAGAATGAAGACATTAAAAATGTCTGATTCCAGACTAGGTAGTCTTCCCAATAGTGCCAAGCTACTTAAAGCAAAAAGTTAAGAATGGAAAAATGCAGAGAAATAGAAATTCATCTTGGGGGGAGAACTAATACCTTTGTTATAGGATAGATGTGTTATAAAGTTTTTATTGTATATATTTGGAAGGATGTGGCTTGGCTCATGGTATTACCAAATCTACTCAGTCATAAGCCACGTCACTGTGTTTTTTACTCTGGCTTTTAAAAAATAAGTAGAGGGGGTACAAGTGTAGTTCAGTGGCAGAATTTTTTCCTGCCATGTGAGAGAACTGGATTTGATTCCCAGTCCACGCACTTCCCAAAAAACAAACAAGCAAAACAAACAAAACAAAAATTCAACAAATGGTGCTGCAATAACAGGATACTCACATGGAAAAATAATGAAATGTGACCCCACCATACAGCCATACAGCATACAAAGAAAAAAAAGTAG
Source organism: Myrmecophaga tridactyla (assembly GCA_004026745.1). Classification (NCBI taxonomy): domain Eukaryota; kingdom Metazoa; phylum Chordata; class Mammalia; order Pilosa; family Myrmecophagidae; genus Myrmecophaga; species Myrmecophaga tridactyla. The sequence goes on along the minus strand of PVIY010058162.1, from coordinate 4,331 downwards.
AAGTTTTTAGGATCTCTAGTTTATTGCTTGATAGAGAAACCTCTCTCCAGAGATTATTACAAGAGGGAAACTACCATAGCTCATAGACCCATAGACTCTCAGAGTTGGAAAGGATAATTATATAGAAGGTCAAACTGAGGCTCATAAAGGGTCAGACATTTGCTAACACATGGGATGTATTAAAGAAAAACCATTTCTAACACTTGATACAATGCTATGTAATAGAGCTCAAGGAACAGCAATATTGTTTTCTCTTGCACAGACTCATTACTCTTTGAGAGCTGGGATGGATCTTGCTTATGCAGGATAGTGCAAGGCCTAACACAGAACTCAATAAATGTTCAATGAATTAATACACAAATGTTGAGGTTTGATGATCAGTCTGACAATCATTGGATTCCAAATTTGAAAGAATCCATAGAAAGTCATCTCACAGGGAAAAAAGTGATTCCATTTCTTAAATTGAGACCTTCCACAAAAAGAAGTGAAAATTATCTGGGAAGCCACAATTCAAAGTAGATGATGGAAGCAAAGAGTGGTTAATGGATAGCAGGTTGGATGATGAATCTGCAAGGTTTTGGGCAAGAGAGACAGAACACCCAACGTCCTCTGGTTTAAACAGTAAGGATGTTTAAACATAAGTGAAAGTTCAGGTGCGAAGTTGGCTTCACAGTTGACCAATTTTGTATGTCTTCCTTCATTTCTCTGCAGTGTTCCTTTGGTTATGTCTCTTCCATGGGGCAGTTTCCTATTCAGGTGGACAATGGCTATAGTAGTTTCACCTTCCTATCTACTTATCATAACACCAGAGAACAAGAAAGGGCTTCTGGTAGCTCTTCCAGAAGATGCAGGCGGGATCTTAATAGCTTTCTTTCAGTCTGTTCCCCCAAAACCAATTAAAGTGATATTGTTAAAATGTAAGTCAAATCATGCCACTTCTCTGCTCAAAATCTTCCCCACGTTCCCATACAACCAGGCGTAAAAGCTGGATTCCTTGCCAGATCCACAAAGCCTAACTGAATCTACCCCATCATACCTTTGTTGACCTCCTCTCTTGCTCTTGTCCTTATTGTCCACTCTGTTCCAGGCACCCTATCTTCCTTGCTACTCCTTAAACATGCTAATCCCACTTTCACATCATGACTATGCCTGGAGTGTTTTCCCTGCAGACTTCATTATCAGTAGCTCCTTTAAGTCTTCACTCAAGTGGTCTTTTCCTGGCAACACAATTTAAAAAATGCAATACCTGAACTCTATCTCTCCTTTTCCCTGTGTTTTTCACCCTAGTTTCACTGATGACCATCAAGTATTTTATTTATTTTATGATTTGGTTTGCTTATGGTCTGTTTTCTCTGAAGGTCAGTGATTTTTTCCCCTTTTTCATGAGTTCTGTATTTCAAGCACCTGTAGTGGTGCCTAGAATATATTTGTTGAATATATAAACAAAGATCTCACCCAAGCTTCTCCCTCCCCTTTATTGGCTAAAATTTGGTCATACACCCATTCCTGAAGCAAACATTACAAGGGATTTGGGATTACTTTCAAAGCAATCAGGCTCATTCCTGGAGCTGGAGGTGGAATTAGTTTCCTGTGAAACACTTGGCTGCATGCCTACCTACACAAAATCTGGGTTCTGTTGGGAAGGAGAAAGGGGGAAATGTGTGATTAGGCAACCAACAATATCCCCTACAGGTTGTGCTAGCCCTTTTTGGAATCTCAGTGTGGACTCCTATGTGTGTGCTTCTCCCTTGAGAGAACTTTCCATTGACATAGTAGGGTGACAAAGAACCATAAGTGCCAATTTCTTCTTTGTGGATGTTGGGATAGGATTGGGGAGATGTGGTGAGTGAAGAAAAGTCACATTTGAAAATTACATTTGGAATGGAACAACAAGTACTTTTGAAAAGCAACATTAAAATCTGCAAAGTGAAAAATCACATACAAACCCAAGATTGTAAAATCTTTAGAAGTGCTAATGGCAATCTCAAACAAATGCTTTTCTTGAATGACAGCTTAATTGTCTCGTTATATGGTAGAGAGTCCCATTACAAATTGGAGCAATTCAGCATCGGCTTCTATGTGTTAAGGTTTGTGAGTGAGAAGGTAGGAGACGCCCTTTTCTGCCTGGAAGTAGAGCAAGGTGTTTTGTAAGATCTTTGGTGTGTGATGATTGCTAACCTGCCTCGGGGCCACCGTCCAAGGTAGGGCTCACTGTAACAGTGCCTCACCACACTTAAACTTTCACTGAATTTTTTAGATGGCTGCTGCTCACCTTCTTCCCTACCTAACTCTTGCCCACCTGGCTGATCCTGGAGATTATTCTGCTCAAGTATAACCTTCTTCTTGTTTCTCTTTACCTCAAGCTTATTTCTGCCACAGGTCTTTTGCATGTGCTTTTCCTGTTTTTCTGGAGTATTTTGCCCTAGATCTACTCAGGCATACTTCTTGTTATACAGATCTTGCTCAAATACTGCTCTCAAAGATGCCTTCTTTGATTACTCTATCTATGCACTACACACCAGGGACAGGGAGCACTAAACCTTTCCAGCAAGAGAGATGCCATATCATTGGTTAGTCCAAACACATGCTAGCCATGCACTACTGGTGCTGAGTGCTGTCCTGATCGCACACCACTTTCCCAGTCAACATGTCAGCCCATTATATTTCCTTTATAGTCACTCTCTGAAATTATCTTGTTTTTCCTGCTCCTTAATCACACAATTAAGAATTCTGCTCTCCTACAGAAGGAACTTGTGCCTTTTTAAAACATAATTTATTTATTTATTTTAATTGAGGTAAAATAAACATAACTTAAAAATCATTTTAACCATTTTAAGTGGATAATTCTTAGACACTAAGTGCATGGACAATATAGCGTAACTCTCACCACTATCTATTACCAGACTATTTTCATCATCCCCCACAAAAAAATTCATACTAATTTAGCAGTAACTACCCACTCCCCTCTTAACCACAGCCTCTGGGAACCACTATTCTGTTCTCTGTATCTATGAATTTGCTTATTCTACATATTTCATAAAAGATAAATCATAAAATATTGTCCTTTCGTGACTGACATTATATTCAACATGATGTCTTCAAGGTTCAAATATGATAGAACACGTACCAGCAATTCACTTCTTTTTATGGTTGGTTAGTACTCCATTGTGTGGTTATACTACATTTTTGTTTATCCATTTATCTGTTTATAGACACTTGGGTTGTGCCACCTTTGGTTATTTTGAGTGATGCTGCAATGAACACTGGTGTAAAAATGTCTGTCTGAAACCTTGCCATCATTTTTTTCAGGTATATAGCTAGGAGTAGAAATGCCAGATCATATGGTCATTCTATGTCTAACTTTCTGAGGAACCACTAATTGCTTTCTACAGTGACTATGCCATTTTACATTCCCATCAAAATGCATGAGTGGTCCTATTTCTCCACATCTTTGTCAACACTTGTTATGTTCACTTTTTAAAATAATAGCTATCTTAGTGGGTGTGAAGTGGTAACTTGCAGTTTTAATCTGAGTTTCTTTAATGGCTAATGATGTTGAGTGTGTTTTCTGATACTTATTGACCATTTGATTATCTTCTTTGGAGAAATGTCTATTCAAATCATTGACCCGTTTTTTATTTGGGTTGTCTTTTTTGTCGTTGTTGAGTTTTAGGAGTTCTTTGTATATTCTGCATATTAAACCCTTATCAGATATATGATTTTCAAATATTTTCTTCCATTCTGTAGGTTGCCTTTTTACCTCAATTAAAAATTACTCTATTGCTAAAAAATGCTATCCATCATCTGTGCCTTCAGCAAGACATAAACTTCTTCTGGTGTAGAAAGTTGCCTCAATTTTGATGGCTTCTGACAGATCACTGCTGAAGGTTAATGTGGCTGTGATGATTTCTTAAAATAAGACAACAGTGAAGTTTGCTGCACTAATTGAGTCTTCCTTTCAAGAACGTTTTCTCCATAGCACATGATGCTGTTTGATAGCATTTTATCCATAGTAGAACTTCTATCAAAATTGGAATCAGTCCTCTCAAGCCTTGCCTCTGCTTTATCAGCTAAGTTTATGTAATATTCTAAATCCTTTGTTCTCATTTCAACAATGCTCATGGCATCTTCACCAGGAAAAGATTCCATCTCAAGAAACCATTTTCTTTGCTCATCTATAAGAATCAAATCCTCATGTATTCAATTTTATCAGAAGATTGCAGCAATTCAGTCACATCTTCAGGCTCAGTTTCTGATTCTAGTTCTCTTGTTTTTTCCACCACATCTGCGGTTACTTTCCCCAGTGAAGTCTTGAACCACCCGCCCCCCGC
>PVIY010058161.1:0-12570 GCA_004026745.1 Myrmecophaga tridactyla | reverse complement strand
TAATGCATATACATAAACAAAACAAAACAGGGAATACTGAATCAAAACTAGTTCTTAGTTTTAAAACACAGCGATAAAGAATATAACTGAGGGTGGTGCAATTGTGACTCTGTGGCAGAATTCTCACCTGCCATGCCAGGCCTGGGTTCAATTCCTGGTGCCTGCCCATGCCAAAAACAGAAAGAAAAAGAATCTGACTTGGAATTAACTTCCCCTAATGTCTTTCTCTAAAGCTCATGAATATTTTTCCAACTGCAGTGTTAATAGTCAAAGTAAAAGCCAAAGTGGAATATTTTCTTGCTTAATTCTTGTTAAAAAGAGAGCTGCTTCCATCCTTTTATTAATTTTAGCCTTTGAAACCAAGCCTCAATATGAACATATTCTTGGCAATTACTGTCATCTGGAATAACTTTTTATCTTTCTTTTCCAATTGGCCCTTTACTTAGTCCTCATTACTCACTATCAAACAAGATGTCTTCCTCTTGTTAACACTTTTTACCTCCATTTCCTTTCAACTGTGATTTATTATCAACACATGCTATGTATTTTGGCAAAGCAGCTCCTTTGATTTATCTTATCAAAGCGAATCATGATGCATAATGACGAGACATCCAAAGAGACACTCCTACATTTCTAGGGATAGTTTTCAAAGCCTAAAACACCCCAAAAATACATTAATCAAAACATATTTAATGAGCATCCTCTTTGTCTAAGGTGTGGCAGTGTTCTTTGCATTGGGACTCTATAAAGATTGAACACAGTTTCGCCATTAAAAAGAATTCAGGAGTTTTAAGGGTAGTTCAGTGGTAGAATTCTCTCCTGGCATGGGTGAGACCCGGGTTCGATTCCTGGTCCATGCACTTCCCAATAAAACAAACAAGCAAAAAAAAGAGTCAACAAATGGTGCTGCAATATGGGAGAGTCACATGGAAAAATAATGAAATGTGAACCCGCCATACAGCATGCAAAAAAAGAAAACAGAAAAAAGAATTCAGTCCATCTGTGGAGAGTTGGAATATTCATGTAAAAAGACAACATTATTTTAACCAAATTTAGGATGTGCTATAGTGCAGGCTCTGTATTTGACTTTGAGTTTCAAGCTGTATATGAAAAGGACAAAACCCATGCTTTTGTGGAACATTTTAATGCAGAAGAAAGTTAGCAAACACTAGATATAATAGATAACTAAATAATATACTTAGGACATAATAACTGCTATGGAAAAAGTAGAGGCTTAGAAGGATGGAAAGTGCTGAGGGTTGTATGGGGTTACAGTGTTGGATGGTGGACAGAATAGGGTCTTCTATGAAAGCAGCACATGTGCTACGTGGCTGGGTTGGTCTCAGATTCCCAGACAGATGGGACAGATAGGGCAAGACTTGAGACAAAAGCACTTGATATGTTTGTTCTCAAGAAATAATGGATAGACTGGTATGCTGCAGCAAAACATGCAAACTGGGAAATAGGAAATATGCCAGAAATTTAACCAGTGGAAAATTTTTTGTGAGTCCTTTTAGGTTACTATAAGTTCTCTCTGTTTTATACTTTCTGAAATAAATGGAAAGCCATTGGAGGGCTTTAAGCAGATAAATCACATCATCTGACTGCATTGGGGGCAAATGTGTTTGCCAAAATGTTAGTTAGGATAATTCATCAATTATCCAAATCATAAATGATGGAGGCTTGGACTGGGGTTCCAAGGGTAGAATTGATGAGAAGCTGTTATTACCAGAGGTATTGAGAAGTACTGGATATATATAGAAGAAAGGATCAACAACATTTTGTGACAGATTGGGTATGGGTTTTGAGAAAACGAGAAAGAAGACCTCAATATTTTTTAATAAAAAAAAAAAATCTAAGAAAGAAAATCCAAAAAAAAAAAAAAAAAAACCATGTAGTTCTAGACTGCAATAGCTTGATATAACCATAATATTTTCTGCATTGGTGACTTCACTTAGAAAAAAACAAAATCTAATTGATGCCAGTCTTAAAATTTATTATTGAGGGACAGGTAGGATTTAGACAGAAAAAAGAAGCAGAAGGAAACGTTTCCAATGAGGTAAATGCTACAAGCAGAAGAAATAAGATACATACATACATCTATGGCATATTTCTATGAAGGTAGTAAACTAGTAAACTTGTTTTTTTGTTTGTTTGTTTTGTTTTGTTTTCTCGGCTGCTCAAGGCAAATATCATGAAATAGTTTGGGTTAAACAATGGGTAGTTATCTGCTTATGGGTTTAAGGCTGGGAAAATGAAAACCCAAATCAAGTCATCATCAAAGTGATTCCTTCTCCCCAAAGATCATGGTATTCTGGGGCTGACTGCCTGTGATCTGGGGTTGTTAGGTTGTCATATGACAACGTACATGGGAGCAATTCCTGGGCTCTCCCTTGTCTTCTGGGTTCAGCAACCTGCCTCCTGTGGCTTTCTCTTTGTCTGAATTTTATTCTCTTATACAGGACTCTAGTAAAGGATTAATACCTATCCTGATTGAAGTGCGTCACACCTTAACTAAGTAACTTCTCATGAAAAGGTCCTTCGTACGATGGGTTCATGCCTACAGGAATGAATTAAATTTAAGAAATGTTTCTCTGTGGTACACACAGCTTCAAACCACCAAACTTGGTCTGAGTCAAGAATCTGAGGAGAAAACCACTAGAAAAAATAATTAGTAAGTTAGTTAGAAGTTAAATTGATTAAGAGTTGGAAGTCAGGTCAAATTGAAAGAGACAAGTAAGTAGGAAGTATGTATGATAATATAAAAAGTATCTTGAGAAAATGAAAGGGAACACACGATATTATCTAATATAGTTGAAGTCTATTTTCATTCTATATGATAAAGCAAAATTTATTACCTTTACCAAGATATTCAGTGTTTCGGTTGGGTCCAATTTGGGAGTGTTTTATCCATTTAGAAGCCAACCTTTTGATACCAGTGATTTTCAAGTGTATTATGAAATGGGTTCACTTTGTGGTCATGATAGTAGCCTGGAAAATTTGGTCAACATTTAAAAAATGTAATCATATTCAAACCCTTAACCTATTAAGCGTACTTTATTACATTTAGTTTGGCATTACAGTATTGTTATTAATTTATATAATAGGAAAATAATCAGATATCACTGTATTAATTTGCTAAGCTGCTGGAATGCACTATACCTGAAATGGAATGGCTTTTAAAAAGGGAATTTAATAGTTCACAAGTTTACAGTTCTAAGCCTATGAAAACGTTCAAAGGTATCTAGGGAAAGATACCTTAATTCAAGGAAGTCCAATGGGTCCAGAACACCTCTGTCAGTTGGGAAGGCACATGTTTGGCACCTGCTAGCCCCTTGCTTCTAGGCTTTCTTGTTTTCAGCCTCTGTTCCTTTGGGGGTTCCTCACTTTGGTTCTCTGGGGCTGGCCTTCATTTCTTGCCTTCCCTTGACTCTTTCAAGGTTCTGGTTTTCTTAATGCCTCCTGGGAAGGCACATGACAATGTCTACTGGGCTCCAAGCATCTCCATATATCCACGTCTCTGTTCTCTGAAGCAACAGTTCTCCAAGCATCTGTAACTGTTCTCTTCGTCAGCTCTCCTCTGTCACCTCTGAGCTTTCTCCAAAATGTTTCCTCTTCTAAAAGACTCCAATAAACTAATCAAGACTCACCTTGAGTGAGTGAAGTTACATCTCCATCTAATCAAAAGGGCATGTCACATCTCTGGAGATAATCAAATCAAAAGTTTCCACCCTACAATATTGAGTCAGGATTAAAAGAAATGCCTGCTCTGATAAGATTGGAACAGGATTAAAACATGGTTTTTCTGGGGGTACATAATGATTTCAAACCAGCCCAGTCGCCCAGAGAGATATTGGGGACCATAAAGTGACAGAGCCTTTTGTCAGAACAGTGATTTATTATTTATTTTACACTATTTAGTACCTTAATGGAAGACATCCTGAAGATGCTTTCTTCCATGCTTCCATGTAGCATCACACTTGGGCTTTGCTCAGTTAGATGACTGTGTGTTTGTCTTTAACAGAAGACCTCTAGCTATGCATATATATACTTACTAACAGAACCATGTTGTAGAGTATACTTTTATTCATTGATAGGAAAATAAAGAGAAGATAGGGAAATGGTGCATTTTTACAGTATATGTCACCTCAAGAAGAAAAATAAAAAAAGGAGTATGGTGTGTTTATATATGTCTGAATGAGAGCAATGTAATGTGAAATCAGTTTTACATATCCAATTTTACATACATATAAATGCACTTTGAAAGGATGACCTTGAACTTAGAAGCAACGTTCTCAAGGAAAGCAGCCAGACCCCACTGATTGAATACTTTGTGGGAAAAGTTTTGCTAAAGATATTTCCTACAGCATACTTACACATTAGCATCTTTGAAATGCACTAAATGACCAAAATGATTTAATCTGAAGTCATTAGTGCAGAAGGTTTTTTTTTTTTTTTTGCTATGAGTTTGTTGCAGGTGGACAGAACTACTCATCCTTGTAATGAATCTCATTACAGCCTACTGATGACTTTTGTGCACTATGTAATGAAAGTTGGAGATCTCTGTCTGCCTGTCACCAATCTCCTATGGCTCCCTGAGTCTGAGAATAGTGTTTTCATTCACTTGCAATAATTGCCTCCAAACAATGAGTCATTAGGAGCGAATGGGTCAATTTATTAATTCTCTCCTTCATGTTACTCTTTCTGAACTAAATTATTCCCAAGCTTCAGTTATCCCATAGGTCATCCATATTTTCACTACTTACACTATAATTTAATTAATATAATTAAACAAAACAATCATATGCATGTTAGTATTACTTTTTCTTGGAGATACAAACTAATATAAATTAAAATAAAATGTCTTTGTTAATGCAGTAAAATATACTGACCCCAAATTATAATTGGCAGTAAAGTAGGATTTTCAATGAAACCATGTTGAGGTCATGCTCCTCTGAATTTTCACAACAGAAAAATGTGAAAAGCATTCAACAGAAATGCGCTGAACACCAGTGTAAAGAAGGATTCTTCCTACTCTTAGGAAATCACAGGAGGGTAAAGCCAAGTCCCCATTTCCAAGAGCTTGTAAGACATTAGGACACAAATTACCATGTTGCAGGAAACTAACAGGGTATAGATAAAGTTGTCATGGAATTTAGAAGAAGAAAACTTACTTCTGTTGGGGAGATAAGAAAATAATTGAGGAATAAGGTAGCATTTGTACTGGGCTTTTGAAAGGCAGATTAAACATTTAGGTTAATGGATATTATGAGGGTGGCATGTGGGAGAGGAAGATGTACTGAGGAACATTCCTGGTGGCAGCAGTGACATTAACAAAGGAACAATGGGGAAAGTGCTGGGCGGGATCAGGGCACTGCAGATGACTCCAAGTCCAGGGCACAGGGACTGGTTAGTGGGGAAGAAGAATGTAAGTAGGTTTAGGTATTGGATTATACAATATTTCAAGTGCCAGCACACAGAACTTGCTAATCTGCAATAAGGAATTCTACACCTTTTTTTCGACAATAGCATATACTATTGCATATATTCATTCACTCAGCATAATGTATATTATCTTTATACAATATGCATCATCTTTATAAGTATTGCCGCTATTATAATAGTACATTGATTATCATTCCTATTATTAATAATGTGATATGCTACATTACACACACACACACACACACACACACATGCCCATGTATACACCAATGGTGTTTTGCACATTAGGCCCCATTTAAATTGAGAAGGAAAAAAACACACTATGAGACAAACATTGAAACCACTCAAGTGAATTCTTCCCCAATGCACACAGAAGACAATTCAATGACACTAGGATTTTGAGATAAGAAAGAATTTATTAGCAAAGGCTAGCCCAGTGAAGACAGGAAGGATGTCCTCAGATCTATTTATTCAAGCTGGAGATGTAAGGGATTTTTATTCCATTAGACAAAGGGAGATGGAGATAAAGACATTAGGCATGTTGGCATATGGTGATTGGCTAGTAAACAATCAAGTTAAGGATTGCAAGTTAGCTATTGCCATTGGCTGTTTGAACATTTAAATGAGGGATTACAATGTTGGCTATTACTGCTGATTGGTCCTCTTTTTTGATGGATGGGCTTCTGACTTTGCTGGACCTCTAGTTTCTTTTGGGTCTGGTGTTTCTCTTTCCAATTGTTCCTGCTCGCTTTGATTCCACCAACAGGGAATTTTTATGTTCCAGGGTAACTTTAAGTTCAGGCTTCTTCTTTCAGTGTATGTCTCATTAGTTTTAGCTAGTTCTATAGGAAAAGAGGAAAACAGGCCCTTGTCCAGAAGTTAGGCAGGTCCCTCATTAATATTAAAAGAAGGGAATGAAAACTTTAGCATGTTAGTAAAGGAGGGACTATTCTAGTGAATTAGTAAATGGTTCCAATATTGGTATCTATATTTTACAAATCTGAAAACTGACAATCAGAACCATTAAATCACCGTGTAAAGTCACAAGCCACAATGCATAGGCTTATATATTGTGACTCAACTTCTGCTCCTGTGCAGTAAAATTTCATGGCAAGCATTAAAGTGTATTAGTTACTCTCATTCAGATTCTTCAGGAAATTTACTCTTCTTTCCATGAGCTGTAAGTACAGTCTTTCTATTTTAGAAAAAACACATAATCTCTTTAACTCCAGATTCATATAATTGTTATTGATATATATTATTTCCATTATACTAAGGGTCACTGGAAGAAATGGAACTTGTTACCATAGCCTCTAACTAGGGTGTGCTTTACGGAAGTCACAATTTCACTGACTTAGGTGGCTTCACTTGAAAAATAAATGCCTTTGAACTCAATTATCTTAAAAATCTCACCAGATCTATGAAGTTATGATGATGTACTCACCTTGAGCATGGAACATAGGCCTTAGCCATTTTTCCATATTCTTATATTCTTTGCTCAATTTGGCCATTTTAGCAAAAGTAAAATAATTAAGATTTTTTTGAAGACTTATTTTTTTCAGAGGATGGTACAATTGGATAGGTGTTCTTTGTTGTGCTTCAATCTTGGAATAATTAAAAGAATGTGACATACACCTCTCCATTACCACCTCTCCCTCACCACCTCTTCTGTCTCTAGAAGTTTCCTTAGCTTCCTTCTTGTTTAATTTGAGACATCACTGCAATACCTTAAGGGATGACTCTCAAGAATACTCCTCCCTGCTCCCTCTCTGTTAGTTAACATTTGAGGTTACTTGCAAAAAGAAATGGAAGTTGTTTAAGGCACTTATGAGTATTTTTGATGTTCAGCTCTATGCTTTAGAAGCAGCAGTGTGAACAAAGTGTAAGGTAGATTGACTTCTCAGTTGGGTTCTAGTCCCTGACCTGATGACCCTAGGGAGCTTATTGGTAGTCCATTGAAGCTAATGATGGTTTAGCATAAGAGTTACACAGAATTTCTGTCTGGGACTCTTCTAAAACCAGTTGATAAGTTGAACCTGGTCACCAGAGATAAATCACGGAAATAGAAAATCTCTGGTGTAATCCAAGCTTTTATTGAATGCTTTGAGCTTACAGTGCCCACAGACTCTGACAAACCTGATCTGCCTCTGGATCTCTCTATTACCCAATTCTGCACGAGCTGCTGTATTTTCAAACCCACTTCCTTTCCTGAAAACATTCCATAAATGTGCCTGTTTTTTTTCTTCTTCCTAAGCTTTCTTCTTTCTCCTATGTCTCTCCCTACAGCTTGTTACTATAAATCAGCAGATTCATCTACAAAATGACAAGTACATGACAAGTTTTTTTGGTTATCTGCAGCAAAATTGTGTGGTCTATAAGGCTGCCGGGAGTTATTCCTTTTTTCTCTTTTTCTTTGCTCCCAGCAGCAAACCCACATTATTGGGACAGAAGCGCCTCCTAAACTGGATAGCTGGTGTCACTGTCACTGGTCTATACAGACAGTGGGCAGGGTTCCAAGGTGTGTGTAGGTCATCGGACCAACCAGGTTCCCAAGCAGCCTGGGCATCTTCCAAAAAAAGACAGCATCTTAGATCTACAGAGTTTCTCAGATGTTTTTAGAGCAATTAGCCTGCCATCTACCTATAGGAGGAGGGTCCAAAGAAGACTTGACTCAGAGAATGTGCAGTAGGATGGCTGGTACATGCCCCCAAGCAGAGGCAGCCCTCCAGCAGTGGTTAGCTGTGCTGGGCTACTAGGTAGAGTTGGTGTCACCCTGGGTGAATGGGAACCACTCTGTCTCTGAGTTCCAAGCTCCATGTCTGTAGTGCAGTGCCCCTTGTCCTTCACACTCGTCCTCACAGAGCATGAAGAAAGAAGCATCCTAAGAACAAAGAATTAACTTGCTGTCATATACTGTCTTAAGGAAGTGGGGAAATAACCTAGGAAAGTGTTCCGGTGTCTCATCCCTGGTGTACCTAGGGAAGGGACAGTTTTATTGAGAAATGCTTTACTGTTTAATCTGTAACTTTTAGCAATTCCCCTTTTGCCTCCACTCTCGGTGCTCACTTCTTATTTTTTTTCTTCTTTCACCCCTGAATCATTACTCTTAAGTCCCTTCTCAAAGGGCTGCCCACTTGGGGTGGCTGGCATTTGTCTGTCCTGTGGCCTTCATCCACTTTTGCTTTTCCCCATGCAAGCACCCTCTTTTCTCTACCTGTGATGAACCATGCCCTGACTGCAGCTCCTCTCTGCCCCCAGCTTGGCTGCAATTGCCAAGCTTTCTCTGGATGTGTCTGGGTCTGTTGAAGCCACACAAATTCAACTCTGCCTGTACAGTTTAGAAATACATCCACTCACACCTAATCCCGAAGCATATTATTTTTCAAAAGATTTTCTTCTTATTTTGAATTCAACAGAACACCCCCGGATGCTGTTAAAAACAAAACGTACCCTTCTTGAGAGAAGGTATCTTTTACTGGATGCCTTAATTTCGACGTTTTCACAGCCTTAGAACTCTAAATTTGTAACCTAATAAATCCCCTTTGTAAAAGCCAATTTATTTCTGGTATATTCCATTTCAGCAGCATTAGCAAACTGAAAAAGTATTTGACTAGTCTGTTAATAATCAGATGGTAGTTAAAACTACTAATGACTTTAATGGTAACAAGCAATAATTTCTACTGCTGTCACTGGTTCCGTATTAGGCACTTACAACTAAGTCATTGATATTTTAACTATTTGAGGATTATAATTTAAAATAACATTTGATTTACAATTTAGAAATGGATATGTATATTATTTGTGACATAATCATGAAGTAATTTTTCCATAATTCTTTAACACTGGCCACAGAAAATCAGGTGCCAACTGTTGAATTTCCCTAAGTGGTAAATTGTCATTTTAAATATCCTTTCCACTTTTTTTTCACTTCTTTTAAGATGTTACATACTATACTGACTAAATTTGCCAAACAAGATGATTACCAAGAAAATTTTCTAATATAATATAATTAAACACTCTGTGTGTGTGTGTGTGTGTGAGAGAGAGAGAGAGAGAAAGAACAGTACAATTTCTTGGGTGTATTTCTCAAAGATCTGAGTAAAATGATATACCAAATCTATATTTTGGTCATCAGCTATGAAAGCTAACAAAAGAGAAATATTTTCTCTTCTAACTGTAAAAGCAAGAGCATATACTCTATTACATAAAGTTACGGTCTCTAAGCCCCAACAATATTAAAATATGCTTTGGAATCAATTTATAGTGATTAGGAGTTTGAGCAGGAAAAAAATGTATTTCTGGTGTCAGTTTTCTTAAAATACCAATCTAATTGATTATTTAATCATAACTACAAGCTGTTTCATTTTCAGGGTAAAATAGCCAGTATTATTTTGCTTCCCATGTGACTGTTCCCTAGGTTTATTTATTCTTGTCCTAACTTTGCCCTAATGAATGCATTATCTTTTTCTTTCCTAATCCTGCCACACAGAAATGGTAAGGGATATCCGGCATGAATGCCTTTTGACCTTAATCTTAAATGCATTGCAACATTCCTGAAAGTCAAACTGGCATGTCTTTTCACTTCTCCATTCCTGAAATCCCATACTTAAAATGTGCTGTACTTCTTTGCTTTATTTGCCAGAGGACAGACATCCTGACCTTCTGGGCCATTAAAACCATGCCCCTTTGCATTTCCAGAAAGCTATTTTACCTTGTGGAAAATAAGTTCAAGCGAAGAAAATGAGAATTCAGATTATTTTGTAAATGGAAAGGCAGATGCGATAAGAATCAATCATTCAGGCTATCTTTGAATTATTTCTTTATAATTTAGATGTGAATTCTCTTTGGAGAGGTATATGGACTCTTGAGCTCATATAAGTTTCCGTTGACTCCTCCACTGAGAGAGAGAGTTAGGGCTATAACCAGGTTACATGTTTGAAAAGTGCACAGTCAAATATACACCCATCAGAAGTATAATGTTGATCCAAAGAAGTCAGACACAAAAGTGTATACATTTCATGATTCCATTTATATAAATCTATATTGTTGGAGATCACACTCATGGGCAGGATGGTAGTGAGTGAAAAAGAGTACAAGGGGCATTTTTTGATGTGGCTGTTTTACCTAAGTATGTTCAGTTTTCGAACGTTTATCATTATAAAATTGACATGCGTACTTTTATGACTATTGAGATTCAATAAAATAGTATAAAAAACATTCCATCTAGAAAATCAAATTTACATTTCTTATTCGTAGTGGTGCATTCTTTTTTGTATCTATTTTAAGAGGCTCAGAAAATTGCAGCTTATGAAAAGATCATTTCAATAAGAAATAATGGAAGGGACTGTAATTTAGCATAAAATTACTAGAAGTTTCTAACTATTCTTCAAATATTTTTAAGCACCTGGTATTTATATAATAACACCCTGCCAGGTGTTGAATGCACAGAGGTAATTAAAAGATAGCCCTACTTGCACGAAAGTCACAATCTAGTGAAAGAGGCAAGAACAACAACAAAACAAAATTAATTCCTTTGATATGATAATTTTTCTGATAAAATAATATTGTACATGCTGATATTGGATTCTGATGACGACATATGAAAATCACACAAATAAAACTGATGGGTCAATGACATTTCAAAGAGGGCTCGCATTTAAAATTGTCTACTAGAGTAAGTCTGAGTTAGCCAACTAGGCAAAGTCAAAGTGTGCTCTAACATCCTATCAGTGACCTATGGTTACAGGTGATAAATATGTAAATATTATGTGTAATGATATTCACAGTGAAATATTGTATTAATGAAAACTCACTACTGTCAGCATTTTCTCAGTTGAATTCTTGACGGAACACTAAAGAAAATTACTAAAAGATCAGGTTAAAAAGAGGAAGGTGTGTGCTTTCCTGATATCCTAAACCATGGTGCCCCAGAAGAAGGAAATAAGTGTGAGAAGAGGATAAAAAGAATAGCCTCAAAGAAGGCATTTTAAAATAAATTAATTCCTGCTCTGATGGAAACTGTGGCACATACGGAATGGACTAACAAGAAATGAAGGGGAGCACAGAAGCTTCTCTTCACAGTGCTATCCTTCTCCTTATTTGGGATCAAATTATGAAATTTCCAGCATTTAGATCAGCATCATCATCTTGACTCACCATCCACATTCCCATAACATAAACCAAGCTCAGAAGCCATACATCATTCAGACAAAAGGAAACTAAAGTATAATACTTGAAACTAAGAATATTAGTTTCTAAACTTTGGCAAAAGATCAAATAAGGATTTGAGGGGCTCATTAGCAGGATTTCAGGAAGGAATTTAAAAAGTATGTACTTAATTTCTAGGAAACTACTAGTAAGACATACATGGTAAAATACATGTGGTGTGGGTGGGGTGGAGCAAGTAAACAAACAGAATAAAATACATTTTCTAGAAGAGAATTAAGCTTCAAAAATATTCTCCTGCCAGGGTCTCAGCATGTGGGCACATATGATGTTTAAATCAACTCCTTAAATATTTTCATTGAAAAGTATGAGCTTCCATGAGAATCCAATGAGCTCAAAATTTAGTTGAAGGAATAAAAAAGCAGCCACAAATAAACTGTTTCATTTGTTTGTTTGTTTCTTTGAAGACATTATTCAAGCCTATGAAGGATGGTAAATTTAAATAATCCTTGAATTTTCAATGGCAATTATGTCTTCAACTATCCTGAATCTTCAGTTATTCTTACTGTGGAACTAATACAAAGTTTTTCAGGAGAGAAGATCAAAAGGTAGAATGCAATAGTTCTAACAGTTTTTGAGATGGACAATTTACAGCTGGGGTGAAATGAAGGATTTTTTTTTTCCTAATTTATAGATTGGAGTTTTGAAATCCTTATTTTCTAGTTGGGTCTATTTCAACACCATTTCTTATTGACAAAATTGTCATGACCATTACCATACTAATAGCTGGCCATTATTAGGGGTTTCCAGTATGTCAGCCACCGCCATATGTAGTTATCTCATTAGATGCTTTTAAATTTGGTTCTAAAAAGATGCACAATTTATTGTTGAGGAAATTAAGGCACAGAGAATTTTAGTTTCTGACTGAAGGACACATAGCTGATAAGAAGTGGAGCCAGA
>PVIY010058160.1:0-12570 GCA_004026745.1 Myrmecophaga tridactyla | reverse complement strand
TCTTTTTTAAAAAAACTTTTTTATTGTATAATATAACATATATACAAAGCAAAGAAATAAAAAAGCAATAGTTTTCAAAGCACTCTTCAACAAGTAGTTAAAGGACAGATCCCAGATTTTGTCATGGGTTACCCTATGACCCTCTCAGATTTTTCCTTCTAGCTGTTCCAGGATATAGGAGGCTAGAAGGCTTAATTTTTTTTTATCACCACAATCGACCCTTTTTTTTCCATTTTTTATGAAAAATAACATATACACAAAATAGCAATAAATTTCAGAGCACAGCACCACAATTAGTTGTAGAACATATTTCAGAGTTTGACATGTTACAAACCATTCCACAATTTTAGGTTTTTACTTCTAGCTACTCTAAGATACTGGAGCCTAAAAGAGATCTCAATTTAATGATTCGGCAATTATATTCATTTGTTAAATCCTATCCTCTCTGTATAAGTCCACCATCACCTTTGATCTTTCTATCCCACTCTTTAGAGGTATTTGGACTATTATACCTATTCTAACTTTTTCATGTTGGAAGGGTCTGTCACTAATATGGGGTAGGGAAATGAAACTATCCGATGTTCTGGAAAGGCTGGGCCCCCTAGGTTTCAGGACTTATCCGGACCGGGGACTCACATTAGGGGTTTTAGGTTTCTGGAAAGTTAGGCTAATGCATGGAACCCTTGTGGAATCTTATATATTGCCCTAAGTGTTCTTTAGGATTGGCGGGAATGGTCCTGGATGGGGGTTGGTAGGTTATGATAGGTAGTAAGATCTTCCTGAAGTTGCATACGAGCAATTTCCAGACTGCTCTCAATTCTATTTGAACTCTCTCTGCCACTGACACTTTATTAGTTACACTTCTTTCCCCCCTTTTTGTCAGGATGGAATTGTTGACCCCATGGTGCCAGGGCCAGACTCATCCCTGGGAGTCATCTCCCATGTCACCAGGGAGACTTTCACCCCTGGATATCATGTCCCACGTAGAGGGGAGGGCAATGATTTCACTTGCAGAGTTGGGTTTAGAGAGAGCGAGGTCTGGCCAATTGTACTCTTTGGAGAGAAGTCTATTCAAGTCTTTCGCCCATTTTTAAATTGGTTTGTCTTTTTGTTAATTTGAAGGAATTTTTTTTTTATTATTCTGGATGTTAAACCCTTATCAGTTATGTGTTTTCCAAATATTTTCTCCCATTGTGTAGGTTGTTTTCCTTTCATAATAAAGTCATTTGAGGCATAAAGGTTTTTGATTTTGTTGAGGTCCCATTTATCTATTTTTCTTTGGTTATTTGTGCTTTGGGTATAATGTTTAAGAAACCATTCCCTAACACAAGGTTCAGAAGATGCTTCTCTACAGTTTCTTCAAGGAGTTTGATTGTCCTGGTGCTTATGTTTAGGTCTTTGATCTATTTTGAGTTCATTTTTGTATAAGGTGTCAAGTAGAGGCCCTCCTATTTTTTTGCAAGTGGAGAAGCAGTTTTCCTAGCACCATTTGTTGAAGAGACTATTTTTTCCCAATTGAGTGGTCTTTGCCTTCTAAAAATTAGTTGGCCCTAAATGTGAGGGTTGATTTCTGAACTCTCAATTCAGTTCCATCAGTCTATATGTCTGTCTTTGTGCCAGTACCATAGTATTTCGATTACTGCTGCTATGCAGTAATTTAAGATTGGAAAGTGTGGGTCCTCCAACTTCATTTTTTTTTTCAACATGTCTTTGACTATTCAAGAGCCCTTACCCTTCTATACAAATTTGATGATTGGCTTTTCCATTTCTGCAAAGAAAGTCTTTGTAATTGATTGGGATTGCATGGAATCTGTAAATCACCATGTGTATAATTGACACCCTAATGATATTTAGTTCTCCAGTCCTTGAACACAGAATAGCCTTCCGTTTCTTTAGGTCTTTTTTTTAGCAATGCTTTTAAAATTTTCTGTGTATAAGTTCTTTATATCCTTAGATTTATTCCTAGATATTTGGTTCTTTTAGTTGCTATCATAAATGTGATTTTTTTCTTCCAATTGTTCATTGCTAGTGTATAGAAACACTATGATTTGAGGGTGTTTATCTCATACCGTGACACTTTGCTGAATTTTTATGTTAGCCCTAGGAGCTTTGTTGTTGATTTTTCAGACTTCCTCTCTCTATATAGAAGCATGTCATCTGCAAAAAGGGGAAGTTTCCTTCATTATCTTAATGTGGTGTATTACATTAATTGAATTTCTTATGTTGAACCACTCTTGCATACCTGGGATTAACTTTTTAATGTGTAGTTGAAATCTATTTGAAAGTATTTTTTTTTAAATGTGTGTATTTTTAAGCAGTTTTTTTTTTGAGACAGATTCACATACCATACAATCCACCTAAGGTGTACAATCATGTCTTGTAGTGTACTAACAGAGTTGTGAATTCATCACTACAATCAGTTCTAGAATATTGTCACCATCAAGAAGGGTCACTGTGTCATCAGTCCCATATTTCATCCTCTGGCTTTCTTTCTAGTGACAAACACCCTAAACTTTCCCTTTTTACCACAATCACACCCACATATCATCACCATTAATTATACTCACTATAATGTGCTGCTGTCAACTCTATACAGCTCCAAACATTTACAATCAAACTTATTACCTATTCTTCACAAATTAATCATCAGCTCCCCAATCTCTGACCTCATTTTAAATTCTTTTGATCTATGTTCTAGATATTAACACCATGTGTTTGCTAATTGTATTTAGTCCGTATTAGTGAGGCCATGCAATATTTGTCCTTTTGTGTCTGATTTATTTCACTCAACATAATGTCCTCAAGGCTCATCCATGTGGTCACGTGCATCATGACTTCATTTTTTCTTAGAGTTACCTAATATTCCATCATACATATGATTATATCTATATATATGTACCATATTTTGTTTATTCATTCATTGGTTGATGGACACCTGGGCTGTTTCCATGTTCTGGCAATTGTGAATAAAGCCTCTATGGAGATCAGTGTGCAAATGTCTGTTCGTGCCCCTGCTTTCAGTTCTTCTGAGTATATACCTAGCAGTAGGATTGCTGGATCTTATGGCAGGTCTATACTTAGCCACCTGAGGAACAGCCAAAGTGTCTTCCACAGCACCTGTACCATTCCATATTTCCACCAACAGTGAATATGTGTTCCTATTTTTCTACATTCTCTCCAACACTTGGGGTTTTCAATTTCTTTTTTAATAGTGGTCATTCTAGTAGGTATGAAATGATATTTCAAGGTAGTTTTGATTTGCATTTCCCTAATAGCTAGTGATGTTGAACATCTTTTCATGTGCTTTTTACTCAGTTCTATACACTCTTTGGAAAATGTTTATTCATGTCTTTTGCCGATTTTTAATTGCACTGTTTGTCTTAATGTTGTAAGATCTTTTTATGTATCCTATATATTAAATCTTTATCATATACGTGGTTTACAAATATTTTCTCCCATTGAGTAGGTTGCCTTTTCACCCTGTTGATAAAGTCCTTTGACGCACGGAAGTATTGAGGTAGTTCTATTTTTTATTTTTTTCTTTCATTGCTTGTGCTTTGGGTATAAGGTCTAAGAAGCCATACCCGACCACAAGCTCTTGAAGATACTGCCCTACATTTTCTTCTACAAGTTTTATGGTTCCGGCTTTTATATTTAGGTCTTTTTATCCCTTTTGTGTGATGGAGTTTTTATTTTTTTTATTATTATTTTTTTTTGTATTGAGTGTGAGATAGAAGTCCTCATTTATTCTTTGGGAAATGGATACCCAGTTCCCCCAGCAACATTTGTTGAAGAAACTGCTCTATCCCAGTTGCATGAATTTGGCAGCCTTGTAATAAATCAATTGCCCATAGACATGAGAGTCTGTCTGTGAACTTTCACTTTGACTCTATTGGTCAATTTGTCTACTGTTATGCCAATACCATGCTGTCGTGACCCCTGTAGCTTGTCATATGCTACAAAGTTAGGAGATGAGAATCCACCAACTTCATTTTTCCTTTTCAAGATGTTTTTAACTATTCAGGGCTGCTTACCCTCCCAAATTTTTTGGTAATTGGCTTTTCTAAGTCTGCAAAGAATATTATGGTATTTTGATCGGGGTTGCATTTAATATGTAAATTTGTTTGAGCAGAATTGATATCTCAACAAGATTTAGTCTTCCAATTCATGGACATAGGATGTCCTTCCATTTATTTGGGTTTTTTTTTTTAATCTTTTAACAATGTTTTGTAGTTTTTTATGAACAAGTCCTTTACATCTCTAGTTGCATTTATTCCTAGATATTTGATTCTTTCAGTTGCTATTGTGAATGGATCCCCCCACCCCGATTTCCTCCTCATATTGCTCCTTCTTCGTGTATAGAAATACTACATATTTTTTGCATATTGATCTCATATCCCACCACTTTGCTCAACACGTTTATTAGGTCTAGTAACTTTTTGTTAGTTTTTTGGGGATTTTCTTGGTATAGGGTCATAGCATCTGAAAACAGTCAAAGTTTTCATTCTTCCTTTCAAATTTGGATGCCCTTTTATTTATTACTCTTTCCTAATTGCTCTAGCTAGAACTTTTAGCACAATGTTGAATAACAGTGGTGATGGTGGGCATTCTTTGCCTTGTTCCCAAACTCAGTGGGAAAGCTTCCATTATTTTTCCATTGAGTACAGTGTTAGCTGTGGGGTTTATATATATGCCCTTTATCATGTTGACCAAGTTTTATTCTATATCTATCTTTCAAAATGTTTTTATCAAGAAAGGATGTTGCATTTTTTCAACTGCCTTTTCTGCATCAATAGAGATGATAGTGCAATTTTCCCCTTCAATTTGTTAATGTGGTGTAGTATATTAATTTATTTTCTTGGGTTGAACCACCCTTTGCTTACCTGGGATAAAGCCCACCTCGTCATGGTGTATGATCCTTTTAATGTGTGGTAAGATTTGATTTGGAAGTATTTTGTTGAACTTCTATATACATTAGAGAAATAGGTTTATAATTTTTCTTTCTTGTAGTATCTTTATTTGGTTTTGGTAGTAGGGTGATTTCGGCTTCATAGAACGAGTTAGGTAGCATTCCCTCCTCTTAAACTTTTTGAAAGAATTTGAGCAGGATTGGTACTACTTCTTCCTAGAACAAATGGTATAATTCACCAATGAATACATCTGGTCTTGGGCTTTTCTTTGTTGGGAGATTTTTGATGACTGTTTTGATCTCTTTACTTGTGAGTAGTTTATGGAGGTCTACTATTTCTTATGGAGTCAACATAGGTTGCTCATGTGCTTCTAAAAATTGTCCATTTCATCTAAATTGTCTAGTTTGTTAGCATACAGTTGTTTATAATATCATTACACGATCCTTTTTATTTCTGTGAGGTCAGTGGTAATGTCCCCTCTCTCATTTCTGATTTTATCTATTTGCATCTTCTCTGGTTTTTACTTTGTTAGTTTAGTCAAGGGCTTGCCAGTTGTGTTGAACTTCTCAAGGAACCAACGTTTGGTTTTTTGAGCCTATTTTTTGTTGTTGTTGGTCTCAATTTTACTTATGTCTGCTGTAATCTTTGTTCTTTCTTTCCTTCTGCTTGCTTTGGAATTAGTTTGCAGCTCTTTTTCTAGTTCCTCCAAATTTGTGGTTAGGCCTTTGATTTTAGATCTTTCTTCCCTTTTTTAGTGTGGACATGTAGGGCTATAAAATTCTCTTTCAGCACTGACTTCCTGACATCCCATGACTTTTGATATGTTGTGTTCTCATTTTTATTCATCTTGAGATATGTAATGATTTCTCTTGCAATTTATTCTTTAATCCACTGATTGTTTAAGAAAGTATTGTCTAACCTCCATAAATTTGTGCATTTTCCATTCCTCTTCCTGTTGTTTATTTCCAACTTCATTCCATTATGATCAGAGAAAGTGCTTTGTATAATTTCAATCTTTTAAAATTTATTAATACCTGTTTGTGACCCAACATGTGGTCTATTCTGGAGCATGTTTCAGGAGCACTTGAGAGGAATGTAAGTCCTGTTGTTTTGGGATTCATTGTTCTGTATAATCCTGTATATGTCAGTTAAGTCTAGTTCATTTATCAAACTATTCAAGTTCTCTTTTCATTATTGATCCTCTGTCCAGATATTCTATCTGTTGATGTGAGTGGTGTATTGAAGTCTCCAACTATTTTGATAGATATCTATTTCTCCCTTCAGTTTCTGTAGTGTTTGCCTCACATTTTGGGGCTTCCTAGTTAGGTGCACATATATTTATGATTGTCATTTATTCTTGGTGGATTGCCCATTTTATTAATATATCTTTTTTTGTTTTTTAGCTTTGCACTTAAAATCTTTTTTTTTTTTGGATGGTGTTTGCATGGAACATTTTCTAGCCTTTCACTTTCAACCTATTTATGTCCTTGGGTTTAAGGTTATTCTCATATGGACAGTTTATAAATGGCATTTTTTTTTATCTGTTCTGCTACTCTGTCTTTTGATTGGCAAGTTTAATCCATTAACATTCAGTATTATTGCTCTAATGGTAGTCCTAACTTCAATCACTGTATCCTTTGGCTTTTATATCTTGTATCTCTTTTTGTCTCTCTTTATACTCTTTAGTTAACTTACTGATACTCTTCATTTCTACACTCTCCTCCCAGTCTCTCTTGTCTACCCTTTCCTTTCAGCCTGCAGGACTCCTTTTTATATTTCTTGTAGGATAGGTCTCTTGTTAAGAAGCTTTCTGAGCTTCTCCTTATCTGTGATTTAACTTCAACTCTCTCTCATTTTTGAAGGACAGTTTGGCCAGATAAAGAATTCATGGCTGACAGTTTTTCTCTTTCAGTATCTTGAATATGTCATCCCACTCCCTTCTTGCCTCTGTGGTTTCCAATGTGAAATTGATGCTTAGTCTTATTGGGCAACGCTCGTATATAACAAATCACTTTTCTCTTGCTGATGTCAGATATCTCTCTAACTTTGCATTCGACATTCTGATTAGTATGTGTCTTGAAGTAGGTCTATTCAGATTTATTTTATTGGAGTATAATGCACTTCTTGGACATGGATATTAATGCTTAAGCATTACGAGGTTCTTGGAAAATTATTTTCTCAAATATTCCTTCTGCACCCTTTCCCTTTTCTTCTCCTTCTGGGACACCCATGATGTAAATGTTTGTGCACTTTGTGCTTCCAGTCAGTTCCCTGAGACACTGCTCAGTTTTCCCATTCTTTTCTATATCTGTTCTCTTGTCGGTTTGAATTCAGATGTCTTCTAGCTTCAGATCTGCTCTTGTGTGCCTCTAATGTATTTTTAATTTAATCTATTGTGACTTTCATTCCTGTAAGGTCTTTTATTTTTCTCTACATGCCTTCAAATTTTCTTTATGTTCATCTGGTGTCTTTTTGACATTCTTTATCTCTTTAGCCATCTCCTTGAATTGTTTCAGGAGATTTGTTTGAATATCTTGAATCAGTTGTTTCAGATTCTGTATCTGCTTTGGCTTTTTGATTTGCTCCTTTGACTGGGCCATATCTTCCTGTTATTTTTTGCTATTATTTGGGCATCAGATAATCTTTGTGAATTTACTCTGAAGGTTGGATTCTCTTTCTTGTCAAAGTTTCCATCTTTCATTCAGTTTGTGTTAATGCTATTCTTTGAAACTTGGTTCCTCAATATTACTCAACCAGGACAGGGCCATGGTCACACAGATGTTCCACAGGGCCCCTGGGAGAAGGTTAGGTAAAGACCAAAAAGCTTATAATTCTGCTCTCCAAGGGTCGCCTTTTATGATCTGCTGTGGTAATTTGGAGCTGTTATGTGTACCCCCTAAAAGGCCATGTTCTTTTAACCCTTTCTTGTGAGTGCAGAACTACTGTGGATGGGACCTTTTGATTAGGTTGTTTCAATTAAAATGTGACCCAGCCCATTCAAGATGGGTCTTGATCCTTTACTGGAGTTCTTTATGTGAAGATAGAAGGCAGAACACTGAGAGAGATTTTTAGAGAGATACCCCACAGAGAGAGCTCACAGAGGAAGAGGAAGCAAGGACCCACAGAAACCAAAAAAGCCAGAACCTGAAAACAGTGAAACCCAGGAGAAAAGGGTCAGCAGACACTGGTTATGGCCTTCCCATGTGACAGAGGAACCTAGATGTCAGTAGTCTTTCCACAGAAGAAGTATCGTCCTCCTGATGCCTTAATTTAGACGTTTTCATGGTCTTAGAACTGTCAATTTGTAAACTAATAAATCCCCATTGTAAAAGCCAAGCTGGGGTGGGCAATGGTGACCCAGTGGCAGAGTTCTCGCCTGCCATGCTGGAGACCCGGTGCCTGCCCCCCCCCAAAAAAAAAGCCAACCTACTTCTGGTATATTCTGTATATATTCTGGTATAAAGCACTCAAACCGCTTCAGCACACTGAAACATCTCTCCAGTACATGGCCCTCTTGGCCCCAAATCCTTTTAGATATGTTCTTGGAGGTGTGCTTCTTGGCCTGTCTGCAGATGATGCTCTTTGGGAACATATTCACCTCAGCCTTAGAAAGCAGGGTGTTCTTAGCTGTTGGCTCCAGACAATGGCATAGCCACATTTGGCTGAGCAGGTTGAAACCTCAGGTCCAGGAGTCCTAATTTGCTAGCCAAAAGCTGGAAGAGTGCAAGACTATGTCCTGCCCTGTTCTTAGGAGAGTGGACTTCCATTACCCTTTCAGTCTACAGCTGCCTGCCCACCAGGGACTGATACACCAAAGCTCTATACCTTGAGAATGTGGGGTGGATACCAGGAGCCAGGGCTGAAGGGGGTTACTCATGATCTCCCGGTGCAGTTTCTCAGTCTTTTTGTTCTGCACTTGCCTGGGTATTGCACAGCACTCCCCCTGAAATGCAGAGCTCCAGGATCATTGCTCTGGACAGTTCCTGCTTGTTCCTGGTTGTTTTTCTGGGAGAGAAGGGAGCCTAGCTGCTCCTTAGTCATCTTGGATCCTCTTCTTTAATTTGCGAATATTTTGGCGAGAATTTCTGCATCTAAATTCATTAGAGATATTGACCATAATTTTCTTTTCTTATGGTGTCTTTATGTGGATCTGGACTGAAGGTGATAGTTGTCTTGCAGCATGAAATCAGGGAATGTTCTTTTCTCTTCAATTGTTTTAAAGAGTTGGCACAGGATTGGTATTAATTCTTCTTGAAATATTTGGTCAACTTTTCCCATGCAGATTTCCAATGGATGGATGTGGCCCAAGGGTCCAGTGACTGAAGAGCAGAAGGGTGAGCTATAGTGTATACATACAATGGAACATTGTGTGACTACAGAAAGGAATGAAGTCGTGGGGGCATTCAATCATGTGGATGAATCTTGAGGACATTATGTTGAGCAGAATAGGCCAGAAACAGGGCCAAGTACTGTGTGGTCTCACTAATATGAACTAACTATTATGAGCAAACTCTGAGAGCTAAATTAGAGAGCACAGGTTATCAGGAGATCGAAAAAGGGCAGAGACTGGGTTGTCTATGATTAAGGAGTACAGAATGTTCAATAACGGTGATTGTAAAGGTTCAAAAATGGATAGCACAAAACTGTGATTGTAGTACTATATTGTAAGTGTAATTAACAAAGCTGAATATGAGTATGGTTGAAAGAGAAAGGGTAGCATCATGTATGTCACCAGAAGGAAAGCTAGAGGCTAAAAACTGGGACAGTAAATCTTAGTGAAACCTAGAATGGACAATGATGATGGTAGTTAATTATATAAATATAAGAAAGTTCTTACATGAACTAGAGCAAACACATTAGGGTATTATACGGTGTTAACAATAGGGTGGTATATGGGAAAAATACAATTAATATAAACTAAGATCTATAGTAAAAGTAACATTTACTATTCTGGCATTAATGGTACAAAGGCACTATACCAAAGCTAAATGTCAATAATAGGAGAATATAAGAGGTATGGGTTTTTTTTTCTTCAGAAGAAATAAGAATATTCTTGTATTAACTGTAGTGACGAATGCATGCTATGTGATTATACCAACAGCCATTAATTGTATACTTAGGATGCATATATTTTTATTTTTGGAGGAAGGGAAATGATCTAAAATTTATTTTGGTGATGAATGCATAACTATATGATGATACTGTGAACCAATGACTGTATATTTTGAATGGATTATGTGGTCTGTGAATAAATCTCAATAAAATTGCGTTACAAATTTCCCTGTGGGTGGAAAAAAATTTCCCTGTGAAGCCATCAGATCCTGGGCTATCTTTGTTGGGAAGTTTTAGTTTAGTGATTCAATCTCTACTAGTTATTGGTTTGTTAAGATCTTGTATTTATTTCTGAGGCAGCATACATAGTTTTTGTGCTTCTAGGATTATTTCCATTCATCTAGTTTATCTAAATTTTGGTATAGAGTTGTTCATTGTAAGCTGTTATCATTTCAGTGGGGTTGGTAGTTAATGTCTGCTGTTTTATATCTGATTTCTGTCATTTGTGTCCTCTCTCTTTTTTTCTTCATCAGTCTAGGTAAAAGTTTGCCAATTCTATTGATCTATTCAAAAATCAACTTTGATTTTATTTGTTTCTATTAACTATTTCATTTATCTATGCTCCAATCTTTGTTATTTCCTTTCTTTTATTTACTTTGGGTTTAATTTGCTCTTCTTTTTCTAGTTCTTCCAGTTTTGAAGTTAGCTGTTTTATTTGAAATAGTTCTTCTTTTTAATATAAGCATTTATAACTATAAATTTCCCTCTCAGAACTTCTTTTGTTGCATCCAATAAGTTTCAGTATACTATATTTTCATTTCCACTTGCCTCAGGATATTGCCTAATTTCCCTTGTGATTTCCTCTTTAGCCCATTGGTTGTTGAAGAGTATGATGACTAATTTCCACATAGTTGTGAATTTTCCATTTTCCCTCTGTTACTGATTTCTAGCTTCATTCCAGTGTGATCACAGAAGATACATTGTATGATTTCAATATTTTTGAATGACTTGTTTAGTGACCTAATATTTAGTCTATACTGGAGAATGATCCATGAACACTCAAGAAGAATATGCATTCTGTTTTTTTTTGGAAGTGTTCTAGTTTTGGAAGTTGGGTCTAGTTAGTTTAGAGTATCGTTCAAGTTTTGCATTTCCTTATTGATCTTCTGTCTGGATTTTCTATTCATTATTGAAAGTGGTGTATTAAGTTTCCTCCTATTGATGTAGAACCCTCTATTTCTTCCTTTAAATCTGTCATTATTTGCTTCATATATTTTGAAGCTCTTCTCTTAGGTACATATATACTTATAATTGTTACAGCTTCTTGTTAAATTGTCTCCTTTATTGGTGTACTGGTTTGAATCTGTTGTGTACCCCAGAAAAAAAGGACATGGCTTTTCTGGGGTACACAACAGATTCAAACCAGTACACCAATAAAGGGGACAATTTAACAAGAAGCTGTAACAATTATAAGTATAATTCTCATTCAATATTTCTTGGTAGGATCTTTTTGATTGTTTCCATGGAGATGTGACCCATCTGATTATGGGTGGTAACTTTTTATTAGTTTCCGTGAAGATGTGTTTCCACCCATTCAAGGTGGGTTAGCTTACTGGAGCCCTTAAAGAGGGAATCATTTTGGAAAAAACTTTAGAACCACCAGAGCAACCAGAGCCAACATAGTCTACACAGCCAGAGACCTTTGGAGATGAAGAAGGAAAATTCCCCCAGGGGAGCTTCATGAAATAAGAAGCTGGGAAAGAAAGCTAGCAGACATCACTATGTGTCCTCCTAGCTAAGAGAGAAACCCCAAACTTCATTGGCCTTTCTTGAGTGAAGGTAAACTCTTGTTGGTGTCTGAATTTGGACATTTCAACAGCCTTAGAACTCTAAACTTGCAACTTAATAAATTCCCCTTTTTAAAAGCCATTCTCTTTCTGGTATATCACATTCTGGCAGCTTAGTAGAATGTGTAGCTAAAGCAATTGGTATAAAAGGCTTATTGTTGTCTATCATAACAGTTTTTGACTTAATGTCTATTTTGTCTGATATTCGTATAGCTACCCCAGCTCCCTTTTGTTTCTACTTGCATGGTTTATTTTTGTCTCTATCCTTTCTCTTTTAACCTATTTGTGTCTTTGAATTTAAGCTGGGGCTCTCATAGACAGCATTTAGTTGTATCATCCTTTTTTTCAAAATTCCTTCTGCCAGTCTCTGCCTGTGGACTGGAGAATTTAATCCATTTACATTTAAAGTGCTGCTGACAATGCAGGACTTTCTTCTGCCATTTTGCTATTTGGTCTTTGAAAGTCATATACATTTTAAATGAAGTTTCATGGTGATATATTCCCACACTATACAAAGCATCTGAAATATACAATCACTGGCTCACAGTATCATCACTTAGTTGTGCATACAACCCCATAATCAATTTTAGAACATTTTCATTACTCCAGAAAAGAAATAAAAATAAGAAAGAAAACCCAAACCCTCTTATACACTATATTCTCCCCTATTATTGACCCATAGTGTTGGTGTAGTGCATTAGTTACAGTTGATGAAAGAGTACTAAAATATTACTGTTAACTATAGTCAATGGTTTGCAATA
>PVIY010058159.1:0-12570 GCA_004026745.1 Myrmecophaga tridactyla | reverse complement strand
AAATATGGACCTTATTGCTTCAGGAACCAGAGAATCCATATGGCACTTCTAAAGTTTAAAATACACAAGTTGCAGGTCCAGGTGTAGGAAAAAATGGAGCTGGAAAATATCATCTTGAAACTGTTCTCTCCCTTGTTTCAATTCAGGATAGTTAAAGCTATAATGGATGCATTTTTTCCCTCTTTCTCTAAAGCTGAGAGGGGTAGTTAAGGGAGAGAATATGATGGGGAACAGTTTTTGGAGAATGTATAATTCAGAGTTTGCTCAGAAAAACAGAAGTCATTCTATTTATTCAAATATGAAGCACTTTAATACAAGGAATTGAAGGAATACAAAATTGTTTGAAATATTTGTAGAATAAATATCAGGGAAATTGTCACTGATTTTCTCTGCTATAGCACCAAAGTTGAATTTTTGCAATGTACATTGAGGTTGCCATAAATTACATGAAATTCAGGAAGCTTTTATATCCACCCGCAGAACTGCTTGCAACAGTTTGGGGAATGGCAAAACCAGTAAGACCTCCATAGATGAGATTTGATTGACTGCTGGGCTGTTGACATAGCACTAAAGTCAATGCATGTGTTCTATTCTCTGCACCATATTGAAGCAAGTGTTTCTGGTGAGTTCTTTTTCTAAAAGGTACAGAGGTAAAAGTGTTCTCAATATCAAATGCTAGCTATAAAAGCTATAAGGTGTTTTTGTTGATTTGCTCCCATAAAAAGATCATATCTGGAATGTGACTGCACTCAAAATTTCTGCTTTCTCAGATTTATTGTAGCTCATTGTCATGGTACATGATCCATCACTTGTCTGCTCAGTTGAAATAGTAGAATTTAATGGTGATGTGATGAGAGACAACACACTTTCATTTCTCAAATCTTGGATGGTGGCTTCACTCTCTTCAGTTCCTCAAGAAATGTGGATGCATTCTTTTTTGATTATTTAAAAGAAATCTTAACGGACCAAAGTGGAATTTTAATTTTCAGGGGTTAAATTATTTTGAGGCATTATCTAATAATGTCCCACATCCCCTCTCCCAATGTACTGTCTTCTAGTAATGGCTTCAGGCTCCTTCAGGAAAAGCTAAAACAGGGATTTACAGTGTATGTTTCCTTGATGGAGATTTACCCTTCTCCTTATTCAGAAGGCTTTGAATTTGTAAACTGGGTCAGATTTGGGAATTGGTAAGAGACCATGACTCTCAGTTGAGGTAACATAACTCTGAGTGAAATTGATATAGAACAAAACATCAAGTGCTGGATACAGATTGAATCTTTGTTGCATTATATATGCCAATAGATCCAGGAATGTCTCTGCAATATGCAGTTAAATTACCTTTTACTGCTTATGTCATTTCAATTTAGGTTGTTGTTCTTTGCACTTGAAAGAATCATTGCACCAAACTGAAAATCACACATGCAGATATTCCAAATTGTATGTGTTAATATCTACTTGAACAACTTCTAATGGGGGCAACTAACTAGCTTTCCTCCAGGGTGTATAGCAGAAGAAATTTATTCATTTAATGAAGATTAATGATTCAACTAAATAGCACTGGGCAGATTATTCATAACTGAAAAAAATAGTAGTGAAGTGTCATGGTCAGGTTCATGTGCCAATTTGGCCAAGTGGTGGCACCTGTTCATCTGGTTGGGCAAGTGCTGGCCTGTCTGTTGCTATGAGGACATTTCATAGAATTAAATCATGATCATGTCAGCTGCATCTACAGCTGATTCCATTTGTAATCAGCCAAGGGGAGTGTCTTCTACAATGAGTGATGCTTAATCTAATCACTAGAAGCCTTTTAAAGAAAATTCAGAAGAGACAGTCTCTCTTCCTGCTTTAGCCAGCAAGTCTCTCCTGTGGAGTTCGTCCAGACCCTCCATCAGAATCATCAGCTTCACAGCCTTCCCTAGAGATTTTGGACTCTATGTTCTCACAGTTATGTAAGACACTTATAAATTTTATATTTATGAATATTTCCTGTTGATTCTGTTTCTCTAGAGAACCCTAACTAATACAACTTGGTATCAGGAGTGGTTCTTAAGAAACCAAATCTTAAAAATGGGTTTTTATGAAAGGTTTTCTACTTTGATTGGACTCAAAGGCACTAAGGACTCTGATTCCCATAATCAGAATGACACTCCCAATCCATGGAGTTGGCAAATGAGATAGTCAAAATATCACCATTTGATTCTTCTAATGCTTTGCTTGTATGAAGCCAGGCTCTGGGGGATAATGTTTTGACAGCTTTATGGAGTTTTGTGGAAATAAGTATAGAGATGTTGGCTTGTTATTGTTAGATACACTGGATACATTAATGAGTGAAAGGGAAGGGTTTAAAGCTTCAAAGAGAAGCATAACTGCCATCTCACAGATGCAGAAGTTTCTATGAGTGTTCTGAAGGAAAATCTTATTTCCTGTAGCCATAGACTTGAGATCTCTGAAAATCAGACTCAGAATCTTATTGTTAGAGTAGCAACTTTACAATGTAATCTGAATTCTCAATCTTGCATGGTGTCACCCATTAAAACAAGGGCACTGATTGGAAAGGAGTGGGACCCTAAAAAATGGAATGGTGACATATGGATTGATAATGATGTTGGGGGCAAAGTTGAAACCTTAGGTCATGCTGAGTCTTCTCTAGATAAACCTGTAATAATCTGCCCTAGGGACATAGATACTCCACCTCCAGCCTGCCTTGAGGAATTGGCCACCCAACCTCCACCTGAAGGGATTAACCCTAGAGTGATTAGTCCTATTTCACCAGATGAAACTGCAAATGAATACCCTGAAGCAAATGACTGGGAAGATATTTCTAATTCTTTTCATGACCCACCCCCACAAACACTCATTTCTTCCAGACCTATAATTAAAGTCCCAAGTGGCTCCTAAAGGTGAGGTACAAAGAATCTTAAATGAAGAAATATGTAATATCCCAAAAGAACTTTCTGAGTTGTCCAATTTATATTGACAGAAATC
Source organism: Myrmecophaga tridactyla (assembly GCA_004026745.1). Taxonomy (NCBI): domain Eukaryota; kingdom Metazoa; phylum Chordata; class Mammalia; order Pilosa; family Myrmecophagidae; genus Myrmecophaga; species Myrmecophaga tridactyla. The sequence continues at coordinate 9,585 of PVIY010058159.1, read as the reverse complement.
AGGGGAATATGTGTGGCAATGGATTTTAAGGGTGTGGGATAAGGGTGGGAGGAACGTTAGATAAGACATTAACAGTTTGTTGGGATGGTTGGTTGAAACATGGATCAAAAGGTGGCTGACATTACCTGAGGTTGAAATGCCAGAACTGCGCTGGTATAATGTAGATGAGGGCATCCAGAAGCTTAGAAAGATTGGAATGTTAGAGTGGATTTATCATGCAAATCCTGCTCTTACACCCCAGGAATGTCCAGAGGATGCACCTTTTACCAGAGCAGTGAGAAATAAACTTGTGAGAGACTAGCACCATCATCCCTGAAGAACTCTGTAATTGCACTTTTCTGTAGGTCAGATATTACTGTGGGAACTGCTGTCACTGAGCTGGAATCCTTAAATACAATGGGATGACCAGATCCCAAGTTGGCAGAAGCCAGGTGGCAGCACTTAATTGCCAAAGACAGGATGGACACGGCTATTATAATAGACATCAAACTCAAAGCAGGAGTCAAAATAATCTGCCATCCAGAGATTTGTGGCATTGGCTAGTAAATCATGGGGTACCTAGAAAAACAATAGATGGACAGTCTACTAAATTCTTGTTTGAGCTGTATAAACAAAAGAGTTCTAGGTCAAGTGAACAGAACTCTAATCTGAATTACAAAAGTGCAGAGTCACAGACCCTTAATCAATTTCCAGACTTGAGACAGTTTAAAGACTCAGAACCTCTTGAATGAAGGGGAGGCCAGGTTCCTTTGGGGGAGAACCCTGTTATACTGTCACAAATTTATACTGTTAATCTTCCTCCAAGACTTCCCCAAGGAGACCGACAGCCTTTTACCAGGGTAACTGTGCATTGGGAAAAGGAAATGATCAGATATTTCAGGGATTATTAACACTGGTTCAGAAGTGACATTAATTCCAGGGGACCCAAAACATCACTCTGGCCCACCGGCCAGAGTGGGGGCTTATGGAGGCCAGGTGATCAATGGAGTTTTAGCTCAGGTCTGTCTCACAGTGGGTCCAGTGGGCCCCAGGACCTATTCTGTAGTTATTTCCCCTGTTCTAGAATGTGTAGTTGGAATAGACATACTAAGCAACTGGCAGACTCCCTACATTGGCTCTTTAACTCATGCAGTGAGGGCTATTATGGTGGGAAAGGCCAAGCAGAAGCCACTAGAACTGCCCCTACCTAACAAAATAGTAAATCAGAAGCAGTATCGGCTTCCTGGAGATATTGCCACTCTTAAGGACTTGAAGGATGCAGGGGTGGTGATTCCCACAACATCCCCATTCAACTGTCCTATTTGGCCTGTGCAGAAAATAGATGGGTCTTGGAGAATGACAGTGGATTATCGTAAGTTCAACCAGGTGGTAACTCCAATTGCACCTGCTGTTCCAGATGCAGTATTGTTGCTTGAGCAAATCAATACATCCCCTGGTACCTGGTATGCAGCTATTGATCTGGCAAAGCTTTTTTCTCAATAGCTATTAATAAGGACCACCAGAAACAGTTTGCTTTCAGCTGGCAAGGTCAGCAATATACTTTCACTGTCCAACCTCGGGAGTGTATCAACTCTCCAACTCTATGTCATAATTTTGTTCACAGGGAACTTGATCGGCTTTCCCTCCCTCAAAACATCACACTGGTCCATTATATTGATGATATCATGTTGATTGGACCTAGTGAGTAAGAAGTAGCAACTACTCTAGACTTACTGGTAAGGCATTTGTGTATCAGAGGATGGGACATAAATCCAACAAAATACAGGGGATTTCCACCTCAGTGAAATTTCTAGGTGTCCAGTGGTGTGGGCCATGTTGAGATATCCCTTCTAAAGTGAAGGATGATTTGTTGCATCTGGCCCCTCCTACCACCAAAAAAAGAGGCAGAATGCCTAGTTGGTCTCTGCATTTTGGTGACAATATATTCCTCATTTGCTACACTGGTCCATTTATCGAGTGACCAGAAATGCTGCTAATTTTGAGTGGGGACCTAAACAAGAGGAGGCTCTGAGACAGGTCCAGGTTACTGTACAAACTACTATGCCACTTGGACCATATGATCCAGCAGATCCAATGGTGCTGGAAGTGTCAGTGGCAAATAGAGATGCTATTTGGGGCCTTTGGCAGGACCCTATAAGAGAATCACAATGCAGACCCTTAAGATTTTGGAGCAAAGCCTTACCATCTGCTGCAGATAACTACTTGCCTTTTGAGAAACAGCTTTTGGCCTAATACTGGGCCTTGGTAGCGACTGAATGCTTAACCAGGGGCCACCAAGTTACCATGAGACCTGAGCTGGGTGTTTGACCCACAAAACCATAAAGTTGGGCATGCACAGCAGCACTCTATCATAATATGGAAATGGTATATATGAGATAAGGCCAGAGAAGGTCCTGAAGACACAAGTAAGTTACATGAGGAACTGGCCCAAATGCCAAAGGTCTCCACTCCTGCCACATTACCTTCTCTTTCCCAGACCAGAGTTATGGCCTCTTGAGGAGTTCCTTATAGTTAGTAGACTGAGAAAGAGAAAACACAGGCTTGGTTTACAGCACAATATGCAGGTACCACCCAAAAGTGGACAGCTGCAGTACTACAACCCCTTTCTGGGGTGTCCTTAAAGGACAGTGTTGAGGGGAAATCTTCCTAGTGGGCAGAACTTCAAGCAGTGCACCTGGTTGTTCATTTTGCTTGGGAGGAGAACTGGCCAGAGGTAGGTTTGTATATTGACTCTTGGGCTGTTGTTAATGGTTTGGCTGGATGGTCAGGGACTTGGAAAGTCCATAATTGGAAAATTGGTGACACACAGGTCTGGGGAAAGGTATGTGGATGGACCTTTCTGAGTTGGCTAAAACATGATGATATTTGTGTTCCATGTGAGTGCACACCAAAGGGTGACTTCAGCAGAGGAAGGTTTTAATAATCAAGTGGATAAGATGACCTGTTCTGTGGATATCAGTCAGCCTCTTTCCTGAGCAACTCCTGTCATTGCCCAATGGGCTTATAAAAAAAGTGGTCATGGTGGTAGGCATGGATGTTATGCATGGGCTCAGCAACATGGACTTCCACTCACCAAGGCTGACCTGGCTACAGTCACTGCTGAGTGCCCAATGTGCCAGCAACAGGGACCCACACTCAGCCCCCAATATGGCACCATTCCCCAAGGTGATCAGTTGGCTACATGATGACAGGTTGACAACATTGGACCACACCTTTCATGGAAGGGGCAGCAATTTCTTCTAACTGAAATAGACATATACTCTGGATATGGGTTTGCCTTACCTACATGCAATGCTTCTGCCAAAACTACCATCCATGGGCTTACAGAATGCCTTATACATCTTCATGGTATTCCACACAGCATTGCTTCTGATCAAGGAACACACTTCACAGCAAATGAAGTGCAGGAATGGGCACATGCTCATGCAATTCTCTGGTCTTACCATGTTCCCCATCATCCAGAAGCAGCTGGATTAACAGAACAGAGGAATGGCCTTTTGAAAACTTGATTATGGTGCCAACTAGGGGGCAATACATTGAAGGGCTGGGGTAATTTTCTCCAGGAAGCTGTGTATGCTGTATGGTGCTGTTCCTCCCATAGCCAGGATCCATGGGTCCAGGAACCAAGGGGTGGAAATGGGAGTGGCACCACTCGCTATTACCCTACTGATCCACTAGGAAAAATTTTGCTTCCTGTTCCTGTGACCCTGAGCTCTGCTGGTCTATAGGTTTTAGTTCCAAAAGGGGGAGTGCTTCCACCAGGAGAAACAACATTGATTCTATTGAACTGGAATCTAAGACTGCCACCTGGTCACTTTGGGCTACTAATGCCCCTGCATCAACAAGCCAAGAAGGGGATTACATTATTGGCTGGGGTGATTGACCCTGACTATCAGAGAGAAATAAGACTGCAACTACACAATGGAGGTAAAGAAGGGTTTTCCTGGAATATAGGAGATCCCCTAGTCAGTCTTTTGTTACTACAATGCCCTGTGGTTAAAATCAATGGAAAACAGCAACAACCCAATCCCAGCAGGACTACCAATGTGAAGGGTTGGGTCACCCCACCTGGCAAAGAACCACGGCCAACTGAAGTGCTTGCTGAGGGTAAAGGGAACATGGAATGGGTAGTGGAAGAAGGTAGTGATAAATATTAACTATGACCATGAAACCAGTTACAGAAACAAGGACTGTAATGCTGTTTTGTTCATGTTATACTATTTAAGTTGTAAGATAGCAAGTTTAAGAATTAATATTACCCAAGGACTTGCACCCTATTCTGGAGAGATTTAATGTATTTCCAGTTATATGCAGGACAGTTGAGTATTGTTAGGTAAAAAAATGTGTGCTTTATTGTTTTTTATTTAGAAATTAGGTATGATTTAAGGTGATGTGTATAACTGCCAAGTTGACAAAGATTGGACTGTCATGGTCAGGTTCATGTGTCAATTTGGCCAAGTGGTGGTACCTGTTTATCTGGTTGGGCAAGTGCTGGCCTGTCTTTTGCTATGAGGACATTTCATAGAATTAAATCATGATCATGTCAGCTGAATCCACAACTGATTCCATTTGTAATCAGCCAAGGGGAGTATCTTCTGCAATGAACGATGCTTAGTCTAATCACTGGAAGCCTTTTAAGGAGGATTCAGAAGAGATAGGCTCTCTTCCTGCTTTGGCTGGTGAGCTGCTCCTATGGAGTTTGTCCAGACCCTCCATTGGAATCGTCAGCTTCACAGCCTGCCCTAGAGACTTTGAACTTTAAGTTCCCACAGTTACATGAGACACTTTTATAAATTTTATGTTTATGATTATTTCCTGTTGATTCCATTTCTCTAGAGAACCCTAACTAACACAAGTGGTCATTTCCTACTCCTTTTCTCTGAAGCCTTTCCTTCCTACCTTCCTTTGCAAGCTCTGTTTGCAAATACTGCCCAAAGGTTTGATCACTATTCCACAGAAAATACCTTAATAGTGGAAATTTTAGGCAGTATGGAAACATAAGAGGGAAAAGAGTTGCATCAGTTACTCCTCAGTAATGCAGAACTCATGTGTTTTTAGCAGTTTGCTTTGCTAATAACAAGAGTAACCTTTTGTGAAAAAGGTTGATCAGGGCAATATATCTCAATATCCATTCAAGTGCCTTCCATATGATTTGGAAAATATTTTGAAAATGGTACCAAGAGTAAGGCTTCCCTTATACATATGTGAAAGGAAAAAAATAAGAGATATAAAATATATCTTATAGCTCCTGTGTTGCTATAGCTCATGCCACATCAGTCTGGATGAACAGAGTGAATTCTTAAATCTATCTTTACATGTACAGCTTTATAATAATTTGGGAATGATTTTACTACATTTCTTCATGATAACCAATAAAACTTTGTTATTTTAATTTATTTCATAAACTAAAAAATGAAATGGTTACACCATTTACTGCTGAAAGACATGGTTTCACATATGTATTTAAGATAATCTTTGAGGCAGCTCTCATATACTTCTCCATGCTTTACTTTTTAAAAAACAATTTAGGATTCATCCTTTGACTTTTTCACCTTAAAATAAAGGGTTTGTTCTTTGTCAAAAGCCCTTTCTCCTTGATAGAAATGTAATTTTAGTTTATCTACACTGACATTTGAATTTGTATGCATTCATTAAACATTCAGATTGTATAAATAATGCAATCTGTATTTTAACAAAGGAAGCTTTCACGGCTGAATAACTTCTTCACTTAGCATTATGACAGCTGTTGAGAGTTGGAAATTTCTACATTTAAAAAAATCTTAAATTATCTTTACCAAAGGAAAGAATAATATAGAAAAACTTTTTTCAGAGTAGTTTTTAAAAGTCTTTGATAATTCAACAATTTGAAGCATATAAAATGCATATTATATTTTACAACAGACCTGGGAGAGTAGAGTCATTAAAAAGGTGTACCCTTGACCAAAATATTCTGTGTTCTGCAAATTTATAGTTTCTGAACTTTCTACTCCTAGGCCAACTTCCTTTATGTTATGAAAAGAATCCTAACTTATCTTATAAGTGGCAGAGCCCTGAATTCATATTTGTACAAAAAATCAGGGTACAGTTCTCCTGACCTTTGTTTCTACAGCTCTTTATTTAACATGCGTAACTATGTGTTTTCTCAACCAGTGATCATCACACACATTTCACCCTGGCCTGGGGCATGTTGTGCAAAAACCTTTCTAATTTGTCACATAATATCATAAATGCACTATTATAATCATGTCATTATGTGAGAGAAGGCATAACTGAGTAGCTGTTATGTTATTGTTCTTTGAAATTCCAAAATTTAGAAAATACCTGGTACACAGCAAGCACAAAATGAATATTTGCTAAATAAATAAGAAAGACAATGTGCATGCAAAGAGAGAATCCGGGCAAAGCAATAATGAGAAGTGCAGCAGAGCTGTATATAGGAAAGAATAGGGAGGAAAGAAAATTAAAGGGTTAAAAAGGAGCAGGACCATAGAATGCTGCAAGGCCCAGACCATAAGTAAGTCAATGACAAGCAAGGAAAAATTCATCAATTAATAGAAGATTTATTGGACAGCTAAGGAAGTGCCATTCATTTTGAATATACTCATATATTCTATTCATATATTCATCATTAATTAAAATTATATTTATTAAGCACCTGCTTTTGTGCCATCTTTGGTGTTATTGAGATATCTCACTAAAAACAGTTAAAGACTCATGTCCTCAATAACTTCCATTTTAGCACATATTTATATAATAAATATTAAACATAGTAAATAAGTATATTACACAGTATGAAAAGTGCTATAAGGAAAAACTTGTAGAACAGCATAAAGGGGGTCAATTGTGTTCATGGTCATAAGGCATTATTGGGAATGTGAGTAAAAAGGAAGGGATGGGAGATAGTCAAGGTGATGTCTGGAGTACCTGGGATATGGGAAGAACAGCAAGGAAGAACACTGCATTAAGGTGGTTCTAATGACTCAAAGAACTACACCCTTACAGAACTGTCCTTAAAGGCAGGAAGAAGGAAACTTTTCACTCTCCATTTTGCTCTTCCTTACACTGTCTCACTGTATGTTTTTCAGTGAGATAAATTTACAGAGATCTCCAGTATCTGTCCTATCCATTTCCTTTGAACAATATTGGGTCACATATTGGTGGTTTGGAACTGTATTTACCCCAGAAAAACATGTTCTTAAAGTTAATACATTCCTATTTGTATAAACCCATTGCAAGTAAGAACTTTTGATGTTCCTGTTTGTATAAACCCATTGCAAGTAAGACCTTTTGATGAGGCTACTTCAGTTAAGGTATGTCCCACCTCAATCGGGATGAATCTTAATCCTATTACTGGAGTCCTTTATAAACAGAATGAATTCATACACGGGAGAAAGAAAGCCTCAAGAAGCTATAAGCTGAAACAGAAACCAAAAGAGAAGAAATAGACCAGGAGATGCCACCAAGTGCATCAAGCCTTGCCTTCATAATGCCTTGATTTGGACATTTTCTTGATGCCTTGATTTGGACAATTTCTCAAAACTGTAAGCTGATAAATTTCCATTTTTTAATCCAACCCATTTCATGGTATTTGCTGAAGAGGCTTAGGGAACTAAAACACATACCAAGCAATAAACTAAAATCACTTACTGAAAAATGGTAATAGGATGGCCATCAATCAAGAAGTGCTACCTGGAGTTGAATACTGTTACTTGATATCTGAATACAATTGGAATTCTGTTAATCAAGAAAAAAGGGAAATGTCTGATGAGTAGACAAGTGATAGTTTCTTCCAGACGTGGTGAGTTTAATATCTATATTCTTAGGTGACTAGAAATTCAGAGAGTTTTAATAACTTTCCTAAGGTAACACAGCTATCAAGGGCAGACAGGATTAGAACCCAGGTCTATCTGGATACAAATTCTGACCCTTTGCAATATCAGGCTGGCCACTCCATAACAATGCTACACTGCTATGGAAGATTCTTTTTCCTGACAGGAAATACTATTAATTTACAATGGTTACATAGATGGCTCAATGCTTATTGGCAAGACAAACACATCTTGATTTAAGCAGAGTCCATGTATGATGTCAAATACTATTTAGATGTTTATCGGTAAGAAAAGTATGGATTGGGGTGCTAGTTTCAAACCAAAAAACCCACCTTAGCTAGTTTAATCTGAAATGGAATTTAATAAAATATATGAGAGTTTGTGGAAGCTACAAGGTCAGGAACATACCGAAGTCATTCCAACAGGCTACTGGCAGTTGAGCCTGAGCTGAGGATAAGTGATTTCTGAAGAAGGACTTCTGCCACTGCTGCCTATGAAATTTCTCATTGGCTTTCATAATTCCTTTTGTTCAGTTATATTTTCCTGAGCTTCTGCCTTGTTTACAGACTTAACAGTGCAAGCTTTGTTTCCTACCTGCAAAGGAAATTGGGAAACTGAACTTTCTCAAAGAGATTGTGGAGAATTGGTATCATTTCTTCCTTAATTGTTTGCTACAATTCACAAGTGATACCATCTGAACCTGGTGGTTTCTTTTTCTTGAAGGTTTTTAACTATTAATTCAATTTCTTTAATAAATATAAAGTAAACTTATTCAGATTATTTACTCTTTGTGTGGGCAAGTGTTTGTCTTTCAAGGAATTTTTCCATTTATCTAAGTAATAAATTTTTGGACTTAGAGTAATTCATAGTTTTCATTTGTTATTCTTTTAATTGCCCTTGGAATCTGTAGTGCCAACCCCTCTTTCATCTCTAACATTGGTAACTGGTGTCTTGTGTCTTGTTTTAGTGGTTAGCTTATTTAGAGATTTATCAATTTAATTTGTCTTTTCAAAGAAACAAGTCTTTTAAACTTTTCATGTTGAAAATTTTTCCATCTTAAAGGACACTTATAAAAATAATTCAAAATATGAAAAAAATAAAATAAAAAAAATAATTCAGACCTCATACAGAGAACTCCAACCTAGCCCCACTGCCTCCCCCAGGTACCCAGTTCCACCAATTTCAAGATAGATCATTCCATCTACCATTACATCTGCTAGTCTATTTATTTCCAATCCATTTTCTGGATCCTTGTATGTAGGTTGTAAACATCGTGCTTCTTGAACACTTAATACCACCATGAAAATTTCTTAAGGACACTTATGTAACTGCCTCAAGACAATAATCAAGTTTGAGATATTTAACATTGACATAAAGCTTATAGTCTAAATCCAAGTTTTCCTAAGGCCCTAATAATGTCCTTTAAAACCTTTCTCCTCCCTTGCTAGATTCCATTCAGTATCATCCATGGCACTTAATTCTTATTGTCTCTTTAGCTGCTCTTTCTTTTTTCAATTGTGGAAATATATATAAAACATAAACCACCCTATCTCAACCACTCCCAAGCATACCAGTTAATGGGAATAATCACAACCACAGTATGATCCCCATCACCTTCCATTACTAAAAGTTTCCCCTTTCCTTAAGCTCTGTACCCATTAGTCATTAATTCCCCACTGTCTTTGTCCCTTAGCCCTGACAATCTGTGTTCAAATCTCTGTTTCCATGAATTTGCATATTCTCCAATATTTCTTTA
>PVIY010058158.1:0-12562 GCA_004026745.1 Myrmecophaga tridactyla | reverse complement strand
ATTAAAACATTTTCAGACAAAAAATTCTCAGTAGAGAGAATTGACACAAATTCTTTCAGTGTTTTTTTTTTTTTTTTTTTCTGAGAGACGAGCTCTGCAAGAAATACTAAGGGGAGCACTAGAGATAGAGGAAAAGATAGCAGATAGAGGTATGGAGAAGAGTGTAGAAATGAACACTATCAATCAAGGTAAAATGAAGAAAAATTAGATATGACATAAAATCCAAAAGGCAAAATGGTAGAAGAAACTACTGCTCTTACGGTAATAACACCAAATGTTAATGGATTAAACTCCCCATTCAAAAGACAGACTGAAAGAATGTATTAAAAAACAGGACCCATCTATATGCTGTCTACAGGAGATGCATTTTAGACCCAAGGATAAAGACAGGTTTAAAGTGAAAGCTTGGGAAAAGATAATCTCATGCAAACAACAAGCAGAAAGGAGCAGGAGTAGCTAATATCCAACAAATTAGACTTCAAATGTAAAACAATTTAAAGAGACAAAGAAGGACACTATGTATTAATAAAAGGAATAATTCAATAAGAAGACATATCATAAATATTTATACACTGAGCCAGAGTGTTCCAAAATACATGAGACAAACACTAAAAACACTGAAAAGAGGAATAGACACATCTACCATAATAGTTGGAGACTTTGATTCCCCACTCTCATCAATGAACAGAACATCTAGACAGAGGATCAATAATGAAACAGAGAATTTGAATAATACAATAAACAAACTAACAAGCTAGACTTGACAGACATTTATGGAGCATTACACCCCACAACAGCAGGGTATACCTTTTTCTCAAGTGTTCATGAATCATTCTCAAGGATAGGCCATATACTGGGTCACAAAGCAAGTCTCAATAAATTTAAAAAGATTGAAATCATACAAAATACTTTCTCAGATCATAAAGGAATGAAGTTGGAAATCAATAATAGGCAGAGTGCCAGAAAATTCACAAATATATGGAGGCTCAACAACACACTCTTAAACAACCTGTGGGTCAAGGAAGAAATTACAAGAGAAATCAGTAAATAACTTGAGGCAAATGAAAATTAAAACACAATGTATCAAAATTTATGGAATGCAGCAAAGGCAGTGCTAAGAGGAAACATATTGCCCTAAATGCCTATATCAAAAGAGAAGAAAGAGCAAAAATCAAGGAATTAACTGTTCACTTGGAAGAACTAGAGAAAGAACAGCAAACTAATCCCATAGCCAGCAAAAGGAGAGAAATAAAAAAGATTAGAGCAGAAATAAATGAAATTGAAAACATGAAAACAATCGAGAAAATCAACAAAACTAGAAGGTGGTTCTATGAGAAAATCAATAAAATGATGGACCCTTAGTAAGGTTGACAAAAAGAAGAATAGAGAGGATGCAAATAAATAAAATAAAAAATGGAAGAGGAGACATAACCACTGACCCCGCAGAAATAAAGGAGGTAATGAAAGGCTACTATGAACAACTTTATGCTAACAAACTAGACAATGTAGATGAAATGGACAGCTTTCTAGAAAGGCATAAATAACCAACATTGACTTGAGAAGAAATAGACAATCTCAACAAACCAATCACAAGTAAATAAGTTGAGTTAGTCATTAAGAAGCTCCCAAAGAAGAAATGCCCAGGATCAGATGGCTTCACATGTGAATTCTACCAAACATTCAAGAAAGAATTAGTACCAATCCTACTTAAACTCTTCAAACAAACTGAAGAGGAGGGAAGGCTATCTAACTCATTCTATGAGGCCAACATCACCCTCATACAAAAGCCAGACAATGATACTACAAGAAAAGAAAATTATAGACCAATCTCTCTAATGCATATAGATGCAAAAATCTTCAACAAAATTCTTGCAAATCAAATCCAGCAGCACATTAAAAGAGTTATACACTATGACCAAGTAGGATTCATCTCAGATATGTAAGGGCGGTTCAACATAAGAAAATCAATTAATGTAATACACCATATCAACAAATCAAAGCAGAAAACCACATGATCATCTCGATTGATGCAGAAAAGGCATTTGACAAAATTCAACATCCTTTCTTGATGAAAACACTTCAAAGGATAGGAATAGAAGGGAATTTCCTCAACGTGATAAAGGGAATATATGAAAATCCCACAGCTAACAAAATCCTCAATAGGGAAAAACTGAAAACTTTCCCCCTAAGATCAGGGACAAGACAAGGATGTCCACTGTCACCACTTATTCAACATTGTGCTGGAAGTTCTAAACAGAGCAATTAGACAAAAAAAAGAAATATAAGGCATCAAAATTGGAAAGGAAGAAGTTAAAACTCTCCCTATTAACAGATGATATGATACCATATGTCGAAAACCCTGAAAAATCCACAGCAAAACTACTAGAACTAATAAATGAGTACAGCAAAGTGGCAGGTTACAAGATCAACACTCAAAAATCTGTAGTGTTACTATACACTAGTAATGAGCAATCTGAGGAGGAAATCAAGGAAAAAATTCCATTTACAATTGCAACCAAAAGAATAAAATATTTAGGAATAAATTTAACTAAGGATACAAAAGACCTATAGAAAGAAAACTACAAGAAATTGCTAAAAGAAATCACAGAAAACCTAAATAAATGGAAGAGCATACTGTGTTCATGGATTGGAAGACTAAATATAGTTAAGATGGCAATTCTATCTAAAATGATTTACATATTTAATGTAATGCCAATTAAAATCCCAAAAACTTACTTTTCAGAAATAGAAAAACCAGTAACCAAATTTATCTGGAAGAGCAGAGTGCCCTGAATAGCTAAAAATATCCTGAGAAAGAAAAATGAAGTCAGAGGTCTCACACTACCTGACTTTAATGCATATTATGAAGTGACAGTGGTTAAAACAGCATGCTACTGGCATAAAGATAGATATAATGACCAACGGAATTGAATAGAGGGTTCAGATATAGACCCTCTCATCTATAGACAATTGATCCTTGATAAGGCTGTCAAGCCAACTCACCTGGGACAGAACAGTCTCTTCAATAAATGGTGCTTGGAGAACTGGATATCCACATGAAAAGAATGAAAGAGGATTCATGTCTCATAACCTATACAAAAATTAACTCAAAATGGATCAAAGAAACTAAACATTAGATCTAAGACCATAAAACTTTTAGAACAAAAATGTAGGGAAATATCTAGGCAGTTTCCTAGATCTTATACCCGAAGCATGAGCACTGAAGAAAGAAATAGATAAATGGGAACTCCTCAAAATTAAACAGTTTTGTGCATCAAAGAACTTTGTCAGGAAAGTCAAAAACAGCCTACACAATGGGAGACAATATTTGGAAACAATATATCAGATAACGGTCTAGTATCCAGAATACATAAAGAGATTGTTCAACTCAACAACAAAAAGACAAATAAACCAATCACAAAATGGGCAAAAGACATGAACAGACACTTCTCAGAAGAGGAAATACAAATGGCCAAAAGGCATATGAAAAGATGCTCAACTTCCCTGGCATTTAGGGAAATGCAAATCAAAACCACAATGAGCTATCATCTCACACCCACCAGAATGGCCATTATCAGTAAAACAGGAAATGACAAGTGCTAGAGAGGATGTGGAGAAAGATGCACACTTATCCACTGTTGGTGGGAATGTAAAATGGTACAACTGCTGTGGAAGGTAGTTCGGTGGTTCCTCAGGAAGCTAAGTATAGAATTGCCATATGATCTGGCAATACCATTGTCATGAGTATATGAGGGCAAGAACACAAACGAACATTTGCACACCAAGGTTTATAGCAGCATTGTTTACAATTGCTAAGACATGGAAACAGCCCAAATGTCCATCAACATATTTAGTTTAGTGACTAAACAAGCTGTGGTATATATACATATGATGGAATATTATGCAGCTGTAAGACAGAATAAAGTCATAAAGCCTATAACAACATGGATGGACATTGAGGACATTATGCTGAGTGAGATTAGCCAGAAACAAAAGGACAAATACTGTATGGTCTCACTGATATGAACTAACATTAATGAATGAACTTTGAGAATTTCAGTTAAGAACAGAGGCCATTAAGAAATAGAAATAGGGTAGATTTTGGGTAGTTGGAGCTGAAGTGATACAGATTGTACAACAGGGCTGATTGTAAAAATTCAGAAATGGATAGCGCAATATTGCCTAATTGTAGCACAATAATTTTAGTACACTGAATGAAGCTGAATGTGAGAATGATAGAGGGAGGAGGGCTGGGGGCACAAATGAAACCAGAAGGAAAGATAGATGATAAAGACTGAGATGGTATATGTATGTTTGAAATGATTTATGTACCCTAGAAAAACCATGTTTTATTCCTAATCCCATTTTGTAAAGGCAGCCATTTCTTCTAATCCCTATTCAGTAATGTATGCTTGAAACTGTAATTAAATCATCTCCCTGGAGATGTGACTCAATCAAGAGTGGGTGTTAAACTGGTTTAGATGGAGACGTGTCCCCACCCTTTTGGGTGGGTCTTGATTAGCTTACTGGAATTCTATAAAAGAAGAAACATTTTGGAGATTGAGAGAGATTCAGAGAGAGCAAAGAATGACAAAGCCATGAGAAAGCCACAACAGAGAACGCCACAGAACCACGAAGCAGAGGGTCCACCAGCCAGCAACTTTTGAAGATAAAGAAGGAAAACACCTCTTGGGGAGCTGGAGAGAAAGCGAGTAGATGATGCCATGTTGGTCATGTGCCCTTGCAGCTGAGAGAGAAGCCCTGACCATGTTCACCATGTGCCTTTCCATTTGAGAAACCCTGAACTTCATCAGCCTTCTTGAATCAAGGTATCTTTCCCTGGATACCTTTGATTGGATATTTCTATAGACTTGCTTTAATTTGGACATTTTCTTGGCCTTATTGTAAGGCAATTTATTAAATTCCCCTTTTTAAAAGCCATTCCGTTTCTGGTATATTGCATTCTGGCAGCTACCAAACTAGAACAGAATAATCTAGTAATGCCTAGAGTGTACAACGGTAGTGACTAAATGTACAAATTAAAAACTGTTCTTGCATGAGGAAGAACAAAGGAATGTCAATATTGCAGGGTGTTGAAAATAGATGGTAAAGCATATTTAAAAACTTTAACTTATGTGTGAGACTAAAGCAAAAAATGTTTATTTGGTACAAAGTTTATATTTTGACTGTACATCTCCTAATATAACTTATATGGACAGCTTAATTGAACACTGTAAGTACATGGAACCTTGCATAGGGCACAAGACTTTGTAGGTTTGTCCAGAGTGATGCCCCAGTAAATCCCAGAGTGATTTGAACAGTGAATAAAACACTACTTGCAAAGTCCCCTTGGGGGAATGGGGAGAAAGGGGGAAAAATTCAACTTCCCCATTTGGAGAATTCCTGATATTCTCATAAGCAGTAGGGACAACCAAATCAATAGGCCGAGCCCTCAATCTTGGGGTTTGTTCATATGAAACTTATCCCCGCAAAGGATAGACTAAGCCCATACTTAAAATTAGAACTAAGAGACATCCCCAGAGAACCTCTTTTGTTGCTCAGATGTGGCCTGTGTCTCTCAGTCAATACAGCAAGCAAACTCGTGGCCCTCCCCCTCGCTACATGGGACATGACTCCCAGGGGTGTAAACCACCCCCCCCGCCCCAGCAATGTGGAACAGAAATCCTAGAATGAGCTGGGACTCAGCATCATGGAATTGAGAAAATCTTCTCAATCAAATGGGGAAAGAGAGAAATGAGACAAAATAAAGTGGCAGTGGCTGAGAGATTTCAGAAAGAGTGAAGAGGTTATGCTGGAGGTTATTCTTACACATTTTATAGATATCCCCTTTACAGTTTAAGGTGTATCAGAGAGGCTAGAGGGAAGTGCCAGAAACTGTAGAGCTGTGTTCCTGTTTTAGTTTGCTAGCTGCTAGAATGCAACACACCAGAGATGGATTGGCTTTTAGTAAAAGGGGATTTATTTAGTTAGTTCTTCAGAGGAAAGGCAGCTTACTTTCAACTGAGGTTCTTTCTTACGTGGGAAGGCACAGGGTGATCTCTGCTGGCCTTCTCTCTAGGCCTCTGGGTTCCAACAAACTTCCCCAGCATGATTTCTTTCTGCATCTCCAAAGGGCTGAGCTGCGAGTACTGAGATGAGGTATGCTGAGGTGCTTGGGCTGTGCTACATTGAACTCTCTCATTTAAGCACCAGCCAATTAAATCAAACATCATTTATTGCAGCAGGCACACCTCTTAGCTGACTGCAGATATAATGAGCAACAGATGAGGTTCACGTATCATTGGCTCAAGTCCACAGCAAAAGAACAAGGTACCCTCACCTGGCCAAGTTGACAACCAAATCTAACTATCCCACTTCCAGTAGCCATGTTTCCTGAAGATGAATGTATAATGACATAGCTTTCACAATGTGACTATGTGATTGTGAAAACCTTGCATCTGATACTCCTTTTATCTACAATATTGACAGATGAGTAAAAAATATGGATTAAAAACAAATTAATAAGAGGAACAAATGTTAAAATAAATTGAGTAGATTGAAATACTAGTGAACAATGAAAGGGAGTGGTAAGGGGTATAGGAAAAAATAGGGGAACAAATGTTAAAATATGTTACGTAGATGGAAATACTAGTGATCAATGAGAGGAAGGGGTAAGTGTGAATATTTTCTTTTTATTTCTTTTTCTGGAGTGTTGCAAATATTCTAAAAAATGATAATGGTGATGAATATACTATTACGTGATGATACTGCGAGCCATTGATTGTACCATATATGGAATGTTTGTATGGTAAGGATGTTCATGTTTGTATGCTGTTTTGGTTTGAGAATACAAAATAAATTTTAAAAAAAGAGCTAAAGATAATTCACAGGAATTTGAAAAGAGCCCTACTTGGAAAGAAAAGGACCAGAGCCATGGGAAGTGCTCTGCTCTGGGTCCTAGTCCCTGCTGGCCATGGGGGGAGCAATGCAGCAGGTGCTCAGGACAAAAAGGGGAGAAGAGAGCATGAAGGAGCCTGCATACAAGCAAATTAGACTAAAACTAAAGGAGGCTGTTTCCTTCTGCTTGAGTAAGTACCTGGAGCCCCTATTACCATAACTGCTATGGGGAGAACAGGGGAGCAGGCTCATTCCAGAATCTAGTTACAAGCAAGGAAGAGAGGGGCTGGGCCATTATTCTTGGCTCTTCCTCAATCATGGATTGTCAGGAATGAAGGTACAAATGACAGATTTCATTACAGGAATCTGGGGCAGGATTGGCATTAGTACTGGGAGACACAATACCTTTGAGGATTACTAGTTAACAAATAATTATTGAGCATCAGCTATGTTTTAGGAACTATTCTAGGTGTTAGCGATACAGCAATGAACAAAAGAAACAAAAATCCCTGCCTTCATGGAACTTACAATCTAGAGTGGTGAGACAAAAAAGGAAAGCAAAATAAGTAAAAAAATATATAGTGGCAGATGGTGATAGGTGCCATGGAGAAAAAGCAAAGTGGGGAGGGGAGGTTGGGGAAGGGGTCTGCAAATTTAAATAGTATCATCTGGGAAAGTGGTACTGAATAGTGACATGAAAAGACCTGAAGGAACAGAGAGAGTAGCCTTGTGGATATTAGGTAAAAGAGTGCAAAGTACACGTGCAAAGGTCCTGAGGTAGGGAAATGACTAGCTTGTTCAAAGAACAATAAGGAGACCAATGGAACAGAGCTAGCAAGGAGAAGAATAATAGGAGGTCAGAGAGGTGCCAGGCATTAAACATTGGAGAGGATATGGAGGCTCTGTAATGACTCTGGTTTTTCATTAAAGCAAATAAATGTGGGTACTTACTGGGCCCTGAGAAAAATTTCCCAGTGGCAGGCCCCTCCAATTGAACCTAATTTAGTATTAGCTAAATTAGGAGCAATGTTCCTCCGTTTCAAAGTAGCTTCTTCCTCATCTTTGGAATCTCAGGGGGCTGCTGTTAACTCCATAGGCCCAGATGAGATGTATGTTTTTCTTTGTGTTAATCATTTCCCTTGGCAATCTGGGTATGATTTCTACCCCACCCCAGCTCACCCCACCAACAAATGCCTGCTGTTTGTTTGGAGATGTGGTCTGATTTTTTTAAATGACATCTTGGCCTTTATTTTCATTTCATTACACAGGATGGGCTTAATTACTTGCAGGGAATTGAATGTGAAATCTGGAGATGAGTCTGATAGGACCAACCTTGAAACAACATTCAGTTTTCCACTGCACTGCCCCTCTCTTTACTGGGCTTGCGGAAATTTCAGTTTCTTTTGTTTGAGCTCCCACCTCCTCATGTCTATTCAGAAGAAACTTGCCACACTGCAAGAAACGGTATGGTTTTTTTTTCCTTTGCAGCACCTGCTAAAGCTGGTTCTGGCCAACTCTAGCCACTAGAGCACGCGCAATCAGGAGAAGCCCTGACTTGAAATTAGCTTTGCCTAAGTTTAATAGTAAAAATCACACCTGCGGAGCAGGTTCAGCCACGATTTTTTAACCCATGTTGTATCAAATAGCATGATTTGGAACTGTGCACACTCCACTTAAGCCTACCCATTAACCCACATTACCTCACTTTCTCCTAAACCACTTACCTGAAACTGCATAAAATATCTCAAATATCTTCAGCTCAGGGAGACAGATCTGAGGTTCACCTCTTGTCTCCTGGATAAAATGCTCACAATAACTTGCTTTTCTGAAAATCCTGGTGTCATGGTATTGACCTTCATGCATTGGAAAACAAGCCCACTTAGGGCAATAACAATTGGCAACCCAGATGGGTCTGTCTTAGAGACCCCTGTGCAAGGCTCCATGGCACCTCAGGACAGAGATTTCAAGCCACCAATCTTGCATGGCCACCTACACTTTAGTCTTGAGAACGTGACAACAAGCACTCTTCTCTGTTTCGCCAGCATCATCGGCCCTTCAGCACAGTTTTATTTGGAGAGGAGAAACAGTTTCAGGTACAGAAGTCTTCTGGGTGAGGAACTTTGCTGTAGTGCCTACTCTTGCAAATCTGGTCACACTTTCTGGTCACAGGTTCTGGTTATTTGCTGTTGATTAAGATTGTGGGTTTGAGTCCCACCTTAGTCTAGCCAGACCACTGGGTGTGGGTCCCAGGCTTGTTAGAGGTAGTCACTGTGGTGCCCATGTCCTGGTTCTGGTGTGCTGGTTCATAATCTGATCTTATCAGTCTGTTGTATGGTGCTAGAGAACCTCTGTCTACCAAGCTTAAGTCCAACTGTGTTTAGTTCTGTGTACATTTTCATTTTTGTCTCAGTGCACTGAAGGTTACAACCATGGGAAATGTTAACAGAGTAAATGGCTACAGTCCCTTAAAATGTATTTTAGATAATTGGTCTATGTTTATTATGAACTAATGAAAAAGAAAAAGATGGTATTTTTCTGTGACACAGAGTAGCCTCAATCCAAGAGTCTGGAGAAAACTGGGCAAAATATGGGATCCTTGAGTATAATACCATATAACAATTAGAATTATTTTGTAAGAGGGAAGAGAAATGGGATGAAATCCCATGGCCTTATGCCAAGACAAGCATTTGCAAAAAAAGATGTAATATCTTTTCTTCCCAGCTCAGGGAAACGTGAAAGTGAAATGGGAAAATCAGAGAAATGTCAGTCCCCAGCCAAATAGGACCAGACTGGCCCTGATGAAGACCCATCCCCATTACACTCAGCTACCCAGCTCCTTACGCTGGGGAAAAGGAGGAAGATGGTGCTCTTCCCCTCAGAGCGAGTCCCCATCCATTTCCCCTTCACCCCAGTCAGGACACTCAATTTGGTCAGGGGACTGCCCGATTCCAGGCAGGGCAATTCCTACTTAGACAAGTTCCAGCTAGACTAGATGACCAAGGGAACCCCAGAGGATTTGTTTATGGGCAGTCTCACTTCTATACCTCTGATATGTAAATTAGAAAAACAACATGCCTTCATATTGAAATGAACCTAAGAAAATGGGCAATCTCTTTACTTCCATTTTTACTATGCGTAATCTACATGGGCAGATAGATATTCAAGCCTTCTCAGCTCTGAGGACTGTAGAATGGTTCCTGAAAGGGCCCTGCTGGAAACCGGTAGGCTGCATGACCAATAACCTAATAACCCAGTGCATGTCCTAGGAGCTCTGGCTGTTCTTATGACAGAGCTGCACTGGAATCCACACGAGCAAGGGACATAGCTAAACTAAATCACTTTAAAGAGTACATCATAACAGCACTGCAGAAAGGTGTTCCATAACCAGAATGTCTGTAAAAAGTTCAGGAAGTCCAACAGGGACCAGAAGAAAGTTCTTCGGTCTTTCTTGAAAGGATCTTTGAGGTATACTGACAATATACTGATCTGGAGCATCTAGGCAACGAGATTAATATGCCTTCTATTAGCCAAAGTTTTCCAGACATAAGAAAAAAACCTACAGAAACTAGGAGGGAGATTAGGAATGCCGATGTTTCAGCTAGTCAAGATTGCTTTTAAAAAGGTCTTGAGCAACCAAGACCAACTTCAGGAGAAGTAGATGAAATTCCAAGCTGCCTTACTGGGAGCATCCATTGGCCAAAGTTAAACAGGATACAGATTATCAGATCAGCCAGAGAAGAACAACAAAGCAAAGGCCCCCAGAGCCTCCACTGATTAACCAGAAGTACACCCTGTCTCCTAGGGCCAAAGCAATGTGCCTACTGCAAGGAAGAAGGCCACTGGAAATGGCCAAATGCCACCAACAAATGCCACAGCTTGCAGGGGACAAGAGTGACCAGGAGTGTCTGGGCCCAGGGGCATCTTCCAACTTTAATGTGGACACATTACCGTTTCCCACGAGGAGCCCCAGAATCCATATTAGCTGGAAAGAAACTTAACAGACTTTTTTTTTTTCAGGTTAAAATAATTACTAACCAACCCTATATTTTATTAGCCAATTGTTTAGAAACACCAATTGACATTTTAAAATTACTTTCTCCATAAAAATAGAAGGTACATAAAAGCCTTTAATCTTCAAACACTCCTAAAATTTGGAAGATAATTTCTTGATCAAAATAGATCTGTTAAAAAAAAGGAGATTAGAAAACATACATAACCTATATTCCTTTATGCACAATTTTCTTCTTTTATAGAAAAGGGCACTTGGGGTGGTGTAACAGTGGCTCAGTAGCAGAATCCTTGCCTGCCATGCCGGAGACCCGGGTTTGATCCCCAGAGCCTGCCCGTGACAAAAAACAAAAATCAAACAAACAGAAAAACTAATCAAAAAGGACACTTAGTGTATAGCTAAAGTTTTCAGAAAAATAAAGATTCTGTTTACTTTCTTTTTAGGCAGATGTTATATTGTACACTGTTTTTAATATAAAAATATAAATATTTTAATCATCAGAGAAGATGAAATTGTGGTTGTTATAAAATCCCATCACCCTTTTACCTGAAATCAAAATCTTCTGGAGGCTATGAAAACAATACTGATTCTATGTAGTTCTGTGTTGCCAGGAACATACCAAATTACAAAACATGCACTGATTATCAAAAGTGAGCCTGTATTATTTTGTTTTCTTCTCACAGTCTTTCAATTTCTAAACCTTCATTCATGGAGTATCTTTCCAGCAAAGAATGCATTTCATTTAATTCCATATGAAACTGTTTAATCATCTCCACTCACAAATTCCAGTGTCCTGATGGCATACTTCTTAAAAGTCACCCATTGTTTCTTGTATCATGCTCTGGATAAAATGAATTTGAACAGAGGTCGATGGCATATTAGGCTGATTATTTCCAATGGTATCAGCTATTTTCTCTGACTGTGAATTGGCAACTCCAGCAGTGACAGAAGACGCTATCTTTGGATTTGCGGTAGAAGATCCATTGATTGTGGGTTCATACACCAACTGGGCTTCAACGTCTTTTTCTGGCTTTTCAAATTTCTCAGGACTTCTTGTTTGGTTAGATGATGGGGAGGTATTTAGATTTCCAGCATCAGCAACAGAGGAGGTCAACTTTGCAAACTGCCTGAAGGAGTCTTTAGGTTCCTCTTTCCCAGATAAATTTTCTTAGACTTAGCAGTCATAGCACGATTTTCATTTTCCTCTTTCCCTGGAGAGCCCATGAAGACATTACAGGGCTAAAATGTGATACTGAAGTGCCTGAAGCCCCTGGAGTTTTTCTTGGAGTAAACACTGAGCTCAGTTGTGGTAGAAAGTGAAGGCCATTTCCTTTGCATATGGACTCATCACCTCTCTTGTTAATTACAGCATCATCTCTGACAGGTGAGAACATATCACCTAAATTACTTTTCCCAGTATCATCAAAACTGGAGAAATCCTGATTTTTTCTTGTCTTTCCTTAGATAAAATATCTGTGTATATGCTTTGAGGCAAACCTGCTTTGTCTTGAACAGCAACTGATCCTTTCCCCAAGACTGTTGTTATGGGTTGTGGTACAACTGTGGCAAGGGAAGTGGCAATTACCTCTCTGACAATTCCAGAGCTCTGAACTCCTCCACTGGTATTGCTCACATTAATAGTCCATTGTTCACTGC
>PVIY010058157.1:0-12574 GCA_004026745.1 Myrmecophaga tridactyla | reverse complement strand
TCCCAAATGAGTTGGCTTGACTGCCTTATCGAAGATCAAATGTCCATAGATGAGAGGGTCTATATCTGAGCACTCTATTCGGTTCCATTGGTCAATATATCTATCTTTATGCCAGTACCATGCTGTTTTTACCACTGTGGCTTCATAATATGCCTTAAAGTCGGGCAGCATGAGACCCTGGAGGTTATTCCTATGCGTTAAGTAGGTATCACCTTGTTATTCAAGATGTAATGGAGAGGCTGGAGGGAACTGCCTGAAAATGTAGAGCTGTGTTTCAGTAGCCATGTTTCTTGAAGATGATTGTATAATGATATAGCTTTCACAATGTGACTGTGTGATTGTGAAAACCTTGTGTCTGATGCTCCTTTTATCTACCTTGTCAACAGATGAGTAGAACATATGGAATAAAATTAAATAATAAGGGGAACAAATGTTTAAAAATTTAGTTTGAAATGCTAGTGATCAATGAAAGAGAGGGGTAAGGGGTATGGTATGTATAATTTTTTTTTCTGTTTTCATTTTATTTCTTTTTCTGAATGGATGCAAATGTTCTAAGAAATGATCATGGTGATGAATATGCAAATATGTGATGATATTGTGAATTACTGATTATATATGTAGAACGGGGTGATTATATATTAAGAATGTTTGTGTTTCTTTGTTGTCATATTTTTTTAATTTAAAATTAATTTTAAAAATTAAAAAAAAAAAGATACCTGACCCAGTTTCGGCCAGTCAGATTCTTCCGCAAACGTGAGACCTGGATCAGAGCACACAGGTATGGAAAGTCACCAAAACCGACCCACCTGAGGGCAGTGTCCAAGACACAAGGCCCAGAGCTCCTGCCGCTGAATCCTATACACCCCATCCCTGGGGTCCCACCCCTCCCAAGGCTTAATTATTCAGCATTTTTACATTTCCATGAGCATCTTTCTAATAAGTCCTTTGTAGCCCAAGTCAAGTCAGCATCAGTTTCTGTAGTTTAGAAGCAAAGAACCTTAACTGATAGAGCAATTGGTAATTGAAAGAATGGGGAATACTTATGGAAATGTGGAGGTTTTGAATTGATTACAGGGCCCATGTGGAGAAAATTTCAGGGAGACATTTCCCCACCCTCATCTACCAGGAAAGGCAAGTACTAGAGTCCACAGGACAAAACAGCTAAGCAAATATCACCTTATGGGACCATAAGCCTACCCAAAGGTGAGCTTTTGTGCCTTGGGCTGCTGTTGCCTCAGACCTATGTAAGGGGGTAAGAAAGGTTAAGTTCCCTTCCTCTACCCACACCACCAGGATAAAGCAGTGGCTCCTAAAGAGACTGGAAAGTCAAAGACAATCGAAAGACACATGCAAATCTCAGCATCTTGCTTCAGAGACCCCCGGGCCTTTCTTAGAAAAATTTAGAAAAATCTCCTACTGCATTGGAAGAGCTGAGGCCTCTGGAAAACAAGTTCAAAGATTAATTCTAAAGATGTTGTCTTAGTTTCCTATGGTTGTTATAACACATACCACAGACTGGTTGGCTTAAATAACAGGGACTTACTGTCTCATGGTTTTGGAGGCTAGTTATGCAAAATCATGAGGTTGGCAAACTATACTTCCTCTAAAGTCTGCTGTGTTCTGGTGGTAGCTTGCTGGCAACCCATAACTCCATCTCTGCCTCTGTCACTTGACAGTCTCTCTCCTGTCTCTTGCTGCTACTACTACTGTGTCCAATTTTTTTCTTCTTATAAAGACTCCTTACATTCAGTTTGGTCTCATCTGAAATAGGATCAAATCTTTGGAGATCCTATTTAGGATTAGGTTTGCATCAATAGGACTGGGGGTTAGCGCTTGAATACGTCCTTCATGGGGGACACAATTCAATCCGTATCAGATGCTGACCTACACCGTGGTTTAGTTCCATGTTTCCAGGTCTCTGATATGAAATGCAGAAAATATAGAGAAGAAGTGGGATACAGGCAACTGGATGGAGGATGTCAGAGGGATATGGAGGACTTGGCACACCCAGAACTCCAGACCCTCAGAAATGCCCACACAGCCGCAACTTCCTGGCAGAGCAATGTTTACCACTTTCCCCAGCACATGGCTTCATCCATAGCTGAGGTTCAGGTCTGGTGTGGCCCTGGTAAAGGGTGATATACAGGATCTGTGCAGGAAAGGGGAACTGCAGAAATCTACTATTTCACATAAACAGGCAATCTGGGGTGTGTGAGAGCTATAGATTTTAAAGGTTACCTGTTCAAGGAGTGCAAGAATAATTAAGGGTGAAGAAACAGATGCAAAAAACTCTGCATTCAGGGGTCAGCCCAGGAGGCTGAGGTGGCTGGGTGTTCCAAAGTTTTCAGGGTTGCTTAATGCAAACCTGGGTCAAATGCAGACCCTCTCACATGGCATCAGAGGACCCTTGGCATAGTGGAGAGCAGGATGCTCACACTGCTGGAGCACACCCATGGGCTGCACGCGGACTTTCCAAGGAGAACTCAGCATGAATAATTTAAAGGGAATCAATTTTTAGATCCCCGACATGCACTGTCCTCTCTCCTAAAATTGATCTGCCTCTGTTTATACAATATACTTGTTCTAGTTTGCAAGCTGTCAGAATGAGATACATCAGAAACAGAATGGCTTTTAAAAAGGGGAATTTATTAAGTTGCAAGTTTACAGTTCTAGGCCGTGAAAATGTCCAAATTAAGGCACCAACAAGAGGTTACCCTCACTCAAGACAGGCCGATGAAGTTCAGGGTTTCTCTTTCAGCTGGAAGGGCACATGATGACATCTGCTAGCTTTCGCTCCCAGCTTCTTGTTTCATGAAGCTCTCCCAGGGGCGTTTTCCTTCTTCATCTCCAAAGGTCTCTGAGCGCAGGCTCTATTGGTTCTAGGGGATCTGTTGGCTCCGAAGCTTTTTCCAAACGGTTCCCTCTTAAAGGCCTCCAGTAAGCAACCACACCTTGAATGGGTGGAACACATCGCCATGGAAACCATCTAACCAAAAGTTACCACCCACAATTGGGTGGGTCACATCTCCATGGAAACAATCAGAAAGATTTCACCCAGCAATACTGAATGAGAATAAACGACATGGGTTTTCCTGGGGTACATAATAGCTTCAAACAGGCATAATACTCTTCTCTATTTTAGAAAAGAAGGCCCAGTGCTCAGCTGTCCCAACTCTGACACCAAACAAAAGGAAACTCAGAGCTGTAAGTGCCTGCCAAGCCTCCTTCAACCGAGGCACCTATGCACTCCCCAGCCACCTCGCTGGGAGATATATTATTTAACAAAATTAAAAAATATATATATGTGCTATTCTGACCAGTTGTGGGCTGACATTAATTGTAATGATGACAATCCAGAAGAATATATATTTTTTAATATTCAGAGGTTCATGATCATAGAAGCTTTTTATATCCTTTCAAATTTCAGTATGTATTTCTACTTTTGTTGCAGAAACATATGCTAGGGTGATCAGTAAAAGATTGTTTTGTTTCAAGTATTTATTTTCATGGTTTCATAATACATAATATATCTACTTCGTTTAGCTTGGATTTAGTCATTTGAGCATTTCTGGCCAACAAGTGAAATTTACACATTTTACAAAGCAATTTCAGTTTAGAATTGAAGTGTGTATGACTATACATTTTTACCATAATATCATTGATGGGCAGACAGTGGCACACACAAAACTGCTTTTTAAACTAGAAAATGATAGGAGAGAAACCATTTTCTACTACCAAGTCAAAAAGGACTACCTTGTGCACTGCTAGCTCATCAATTTTCTCCAAATTTGGATTTAAGTTTGTTAAGATAATTAACATAATATTAACATCTGTTGAAATTTTTGCTTAAATAGACTCTTCTCGAGATGTTTATTTGAGCTACACTTTGCTAAGTTTACTATTGGCAAGATTTGGATCGCTTCAGTTTTCAAATAGATAATATAACTCAGAACAAATAGATAATATAACTCAGAACACACATGATGCAATTGCCTGCCTCGTCACAGGCACCATCCTTTTGTCAGCTGCAATTGTCTGTAACTACTTGCTCAAGTCCTCTGTTTGTACCATAAAAATCAAACTATGCAAATAAAACCCATTAAGTCTCCACCAACCTAACGGTTGTTGTAAATTATGCTTTTCAAGTCCTTTTCTTCAGTGAAATCCATCCAACCTTAACAAATATATTGCATTTCCCTGGCCCATGCATAAAAATATATATATTCCATTAAGAAAAAAATCAAACTGCCCCCTGTAGGGGAAGTAGAATGGAAACAGGCTGTCAAGGAGATAAAAGAATAATGTACATTTCCTAACTGTCATAGAAGAGCTTCTTGCTATATATTTTTAACTAGTTGTTTCTATATCACATCTCTGTAGTATTTAGAGTCCACAAAATGTCAGAGTGCCAGAATAGTTTTAGTTTCAAATATCAATATATTAAAATGCTCAAAATTACATCATTTGCAACCATTTAAACTTGATGAAAATATTTATGTATCAACTTAAAATATGTGAAGGGATGCTTAGTTTTCCTAAATTCTTTGAGGAGAAAGGGAAGCAAAAAAAGTTTGAAGACCATTGACTTAGAGGAAGATTTTCAAACACTTGAGAAAATGGGACAATGGCTGGGTTTATCATATACATCTATCCCACCTGCCCCTTTACTATATGCCCCCTTTCCCAGGACCCACAAAACCCCCTTTCCCTCACCATGAGCTAGAGACTGGCAAGCGACATGCTACTATTTCTTAAATGCTTCCTGGCTGTACAGTATGGACTTGGCATGTTGGATGAAAAGAGCCACACTCAAAAGGAAACCAAGCTCCTGGATCTCAGGGGGAGGCAGAGGAGAGCAAGTGGGCAGGTCACTACAATAGGCGAGGCCTGTCAGGCCAGGGCTTCCCAAATGTCCCTACATACAAGACTCACCGGAGGGTTCTTGTAAAAAGCCCAAATCCTACCCTCACCTCCCCACCCCAAAAATATTCTAAAATAATTTTTTTTAAAAGTTCTCAGCCCCAGCCCTGAGCCCTGACGCATTCTCCCAGGAGGTGCTGGGACGCCATGCCTTCTGCAGTCACCACGGCGAACCCGAGCATCCGGCGCATCTGGGAAAGCCTTGCACAGTGCGAGCCAGCCACAAAGCAGGGGTTCCCAGGGTGAGTAACTGGGTGTCTTGCAGCCTCTGGCTAAGAGCACCCAGCACCTCGTCTCATCAAACGGAGAGGCAGCCAAGGAGTAGGGTGCACCAAGCTGTCATAACGCTGAGGCTGCCTCGTCTCATCCTGAGCCGTGGCAGCCCATCATAGCACCAGGTGCTCTCTCCGTGGGACCTCCTGGCATTTTCACAACCACCCTGCTTTACATTCCATTTTGCAGACGAGCAAGCTGAGGTTACTAAAATATTTCTTAAATGGCTCCACTGCGACCACTCTGAGCTAAGCCCCGTCATCTCCTGCCTTGACCACCGCGGCACCCTCCTCACTGGAATCATGCAGTCGCTCTCACCCCTTCCCGTCCAGCAGCCACACTAACTCCAGAGCAAACCGTTCCAAAGGAGATTACATCCTGTCTCCCCCCTGCTGAGAGGCTGCCTGCGGTTTCCTTTTGCGCCAAAGGATAATGCTACAATTCCTAAAACTTGGCCTGTAGTCCCTACCCAAGCTGGTGCCGCCCCACCATCCTCACCTTGCCAGCCGCATCCTGCGCTCTGCCCTCTGCTGCCCTCGCCCTTTTCTTCCCCCACACCTCATTTGCTCAACACCAACTCATCCCAGGGCCAGCTTAAGTGTCACGTCCTCCAGGAACGCTCTGTGACCTCCCAAGCCAGGTCAGCGCTCCTGAACACTCTTTCCAGCTCCCTGCAGCTTCCCTTCAATGCCACCACCATTGGAATTGTGGGGTTCTGTGTCTCATGTGGAGGCCCCGTCGTCATGGGGTGGAGCCCCTTTGAAGCGGGCTCTGCAGAGAATGTCCTCCGTAAACGTCAGTTGGGTGAATTAGGTTCGATTTACCTCATTTGTCCAAAATGAGTGACTGAAAACCTTCTCTGTCTGCATTAACAGGGTGGGCTGTTCTTGTTTTTTTAAAAAAATAGTCATGTCACTTTAAGGCAACTGAGTGTCCATCAGTTAAAAGACTCAAACATGGATAAAATGCAAACAAATGTAGAGTCAAGGAAAGGTATGAATTAAGTAAAAATTTAACACTGGGTAAAGTGGAAGCTAAATGGTCAAACCAACAGGATCTGGAAAGAATGGTTCTTGACAAATAGAAGCGAATTTCATAGTTCAGATTGTGGCTGGTCACTAGCTGTCCATCTCCTATTAAAATGTTTGGAATTTCGGTAGGTTTGAGAGGGGTAACTAATTTATGGACATCTCTAATTAGCTGGCAGACCACCCTGGGAAACTTGTTCTTTTTGAAGAATCCCACTGCTGCTGTGGCTCAGCCTTCTCTAAAATCTTTGTTCTTGCTCAGAAGGCAGCCACCTCTTCCTTTCCTCTTCCATCTCTGCTCTCATCTCTGAGTGAATAGTTTACCCTGCCATATTTCTCAAAGTTCTTGGGAAACAGGGCTCCAGAACGCCCAATACAAAGTTGTCCATTGAAGACATCAAAAGCCTAAGGTGGGTGTTCTTGCTTCCTAGCTGCCGGAATTCAATATACCAGAAACAGAATGGCTCTTAAAAAGGGGAATTTATTAAGTTGCAAGTTTACAGTTCTAAGGCTGTCAAAAAGTCCCAATTAAATCAATTCTATAATAATGACCAAATTAAGGCACCAACAAGAGGTTACTTTCACTGAAGAAAGGCTGATGAAGTTCAGAATTTCTCTCTCAACTGGAAAGGCACAAGGTGAACATGGCGAAATCTGCTAGCTTTATTTCCAGGCTTCTTGTTTCAGGGGCATTCCATCTTTAAAGGTCTCTCGTCTCTCATGGATCTCATGCTCTCCCATGGCTTTCTCATCATTCTGAAGCTTTCTCCAAAATGCTTCCTCTTTTAAAGGTTTCCAGTAAATTAATCAAGACCCACCTGGAATAGGTGGAATCATGGCTCCCTCTAATCCATGGTTAACACCCACAATCAGGGGACTCACATCTCTGTGGAGATAATCTAATCAAGCTTCCAACCTATAGTTCTGCATCTGCAAGATTGGATCAAGATTAAAACATGGCTTTTCTAGGGGTGCATGATCCTTTCAAACCAGCACAGTGGGCAGTAAGGACGGGAGGAAACACGTTTGAGAAAAACTTACTATGCTTTCCTGCACTCAAGGATGTGGGACTTTGGAGGAGTATCTGGGGGCAGAGATTTCCAAAGCATGACCCCTGACATGTGACCAGGCCAGAACTGCAATCAGGGGATGGTCCCCTCGAAGTTACCTACACCAACTTTGGCCGTAGGTGTGTTTGGAGAACTCGGGCTTCTGACTGGCCAGATGGGGGCATGCATTTTGGGGGAAGCATGACTGGAGCACAGGACAAAGTGGGTTGGACAGAGATTCTCAAAGGCAGGGGCTAGGAGCCAAAAATGAGTGTATCTTTTTTTTTTTTTTTTAGTTTAATCATTTTCATTTCAAGTGTTTTTTTGTTTGTTTGTTTGTTTTTTTACATGGGCAGGCACCAGGAATCGAACCCGGGTCTCTGGCATGGCAGGTGAGAGCTCTGCCTGCTAAGCCACCGTGGCTTGCCCTCTGGTGAATATTTGGAACAATCTAAGCCCAGAAGTTCCCGTTGTTGTTCTAAAATTTCATCCATCATTCTGGAATTACTTCCTTTGAAAATACCATGGTGATGGTAGACGGAGGAGATGCCCACACCACACGGCTAGCGATGTCCGAGAAGCTGGGTTCCTGCTCCTTCTCGGTGACCACCAGGCCCAATTCTACCGGAGCTTCTCCAGCGAACCGCGGTCTGCGCGCCCGCGTGGCCGGGGTTGGGCGACCCCGGGTGCCGGTAGTGCCGGCGGTTCCTGCCCGCTGCGGGGAGCTAGAGGAGCGTGAAGCCGATCGGCGCTAGGACCGCGGAGGAGGCGGTGCGCCAGTAGCTCCGCCAGGTCCAGTTCCAGGTGCAGGACCCCACGCGCAGAGCACAGCACGCCGCGCCCGCCACACCTACTCGTACCGCCGTGTCACAGTCTGCTGGCGCCTGGTCGCCCTCTTCTCCCTTCCACAGCCGCGGCTCGATGGCTTCTTACTTGCCTTGACAGCAAGCGCGAGCCATTGACCCGCGTTCCCCCGACCCCCGACCCCCGCGCCCGAACCCCTTTCCCCCCAAATGGGTGTATCTTTGGTCACTTTACTACAGGGCTTTATACAGTTTGGCACATGAATAATAGCGATAACTTGTCAATCACCGAAGCGTTTCTCTGAGCCATGCCCCAAGTTCAACCTTTTATATGAGTCTCCTCCATGAATCCTCCCAGCAATCAATCTCGGAAGCAGATGCTCCTCTTTGCTCCACTTTACAAATGCAGAAACCGGGGCTCAGAGAGGTGAAGACCCTTGTGCAAGGCTGCGGCGTCAGGCAGAGGCAAAGCTGTGGCTCAAACTGGGCTCTGCCCAGTCCCCAAGACCAGGCACTCTGCTTCACATACGCAGCACCGGCTAGTGCTGCAGCAAGCAATTTCGGGCAGGGGTTGACACACTTTTTCTGTACCGAGCCCGATTGTATCTATTTTCAGGTTTGGAGACCATGCAGTCTTTGTCCCTCCTACTCAACTCTGCCCCTGTGGTGCCAAAGAAGCCAAAGGCAATATGCACCCAAAGGAGCATGGCTGTGTTCCAATAAAACCTTATTTATGAACACTGAAGTTTCATATAATTTCCCTGTGTTGCAAAGTATTATTCTTCTTCTAAAAGAAGTATTATTCTTCTGAAATTTTTTTAAAAACCATTTGCTCGCAGGCTGTATGAAAACAGGGCAGGCTGTATTTGGCCTGTAGTTCATGGTTTTCAACCCTTTTCTAGGGTCTAGTTACTGTGGGAAATAAGAGATGAAGGAGAGACAGGCCCTTTCTTCAAGAAATTTGTAATTTCACTGGGGGTAGGGAGAGGTGTCACTCTGTTGACCAGAACATTCTTTTAGCCAGAATGACCCTTGGATGTAGGCAGCCTCACACCCTCTTGGGCAGTTGGGAGGCTGTGATGGTGTCTTTTCTTTTTTTCCCACTTTTAAAATTTCAAAACTAATATACCTCAGAAGACTTGGCTGAAATCACAAAAGAAATTGAGCTCATGTTGGTAACAGCACATGCCTACCATCTGCAAACCTTGTCTCATCTCTGTCAGCAAACCAGAAGCATTTTGAATGAAGCCGAATGTGAGTATGACAGAGGGAGAAGAGCTAGGGATGTGTATGAAATCAGAAAGAAAGATAGAGGATAAAGACTGAGAATTTACAAATGCCTAGAGTGGACAATGATGGTGATTAAATATACAAATAAAAAATGTTTTTGCATGAGGGAGAACAAAGGAATATCAATAATGCAGGGTGTTGAAAATAGATGGTACAGGGGAAAAAGTGCAATCAATGCAAACTAGGGTCTATAGCCACAGTAATACTGTAATATGCTTCCACTGAATGTAACAAAGGCATTATGTTAAAACTAAATGTCAATGGGGGGAGCATGGGGAAGGTGTATGGATTCTTTGTGGAAGAAAAAGAAATGTCTTCAGATAGATTATGGTAGTGAAGGCATGTCTCTAAACTTAGAGTGGATTGTATGATATGTGAATAAAACCATTTAAGAATGAACAGAAGAGAAATAAGTGGTGGAAAAAATGTGGAGAAAGAGATGTACCTATTCACTGTTGGTAGGGAAACTGAGGTGCAGCCCCTTGGAGGCAGGGTAGTGGTTCCACAGGAAGCTAGGGGTGGGTTTGCCATATGACACTGCAACCTTATCGCTAGGTATATCCCTGCAGGAACTGAGTGTGGGGACACAAATGGACATTTACACACTGGTGTCTATGGCGGCAGTGTTAGCAATCCACAATGGATGCGGTGGCCTAAGGGTACAACGACTGAGGAATGGAAGGAGGAACTATGGTGTATACAGAGAATGGACTACTGCCCAGCCACAGGAAGGAATGAAGTTGTGAGGCATGCAACTAGGTGAGTGAACCTTGGGGAGTGAAATGTCAGAAACAGAAAGAGAAATATTATCATGCTTCACTCATATGGACTGACTATGATATAAAAACTCAGTGAGCTGAAGTTGAAAGCATGGAATATCAGGTTGGGGCCTATTGCAAAGGGTCCTAGATTGTAAGCTCTTACGACAGTCACATATATTCACAAATTGTGACTGTTATTTCTAAATTCTGAGATACTGAGCTGTTTGTTTATAACCTTGTTGTTCCCAGACACTTTGGGTATTTTAGTGACACCTGAGACTCAGAATTAGCACTCTGAAGCTATGAAAGTCAGTAGTACCCCACACAGGAACTGTTAAAAAAAAGTTGAAAAAGGGATCTGACTTCAGATAGAGCTGTGGATGAAGCTGATCTGGATAAGACTAAGGTAAATTAGAATACACAGTAAAGACGATATCATCAGTATTTTAAAATTTTAACTTCTGTGTGAGACCAAAGGGAGAGATGTTTATTTGGAGCACAATTTATATTGTGGATACTGCATTTCCTAATTTAACTTGTAAGGTCAGTTTTGTTGAACATAAGTACATGGAATCTTGAATAGGGCCTGAGACTTTGTTAGTTTGTCCAGCTTAGTATTATGTCCCGATATATCCCAGGGCAATTTGGGCAGTGAATAAAGAATTATTTGCAAGGTCCCCTTGGGGCACTGGGGAGAAAGGAGGAAATGTTCAACTTCTCCATTTGGAGAATTTCTGATATTCTTGCAAGCAGTGGAGACAACCAAGTCAATAGGCTGAGCCCTCGATCTTGGGATTCACCCCAGTGGGACTTATTCCTGCAAAGGATTAGCTAGGCCTATTTAAAGTTGGGCCTAGGAGGGCAGTGTGATGGTGGCTCAGTGGCAGAGTTTCTGCCTGCCATGCTGGAGACCTGGGTTTGATTCCCAGTGCCTGCCTGTAGAAAAAAAAAAAAATTGGGCCTGAGAGTCACCCCCAGAGAACCTCTTTTGTTGCTCAGATGTGGCCTCTCTAAGCCAGCTCAGCAGGTGAGCTTACTGCCCTTGCCTGCCCCCCAAATGGGACATGACTCCCAGGGGTTTAAATCTCCCTGACAACATGGGACAGAAATCCTAGGATGAGCCGGGACCTGGCATCAAGGGATTGAGAAAGCCTTCTTGACCAAATGGGGAAGAGAGAGATTAGACAAAATAAAGTTTCAGTGTCTGAGAGATTTCAAACAGCGTCGAGAGGTTATCCTGGAGGTTATTCTTACACATTATCTAGATATCCTGTTTTGGATTATGGTGTATTAGAGTGGCTAGAGGGAAGTACCTGAAACTGTTGAGGTATGTTCCAATAGTCTTGATTCTTGAGGATGATTATATAATGATATGGTTTTTACTAATGTGACTGTGTGATTGTGTAAACCTTTTATCTAGGGTAGGACAGATGAGTGAAAAATATGGATGGAGAATGAACAAATAATAGGGAGCCAAAAGTGAAAATAAATTGGGTAAATGGAAATACTAGTGGTCAATGAGAGAGGGGGTAAAGGGTATGGTATGTATGAGTTTTTAAATTTTTTCTTTTTATTTCTTTTTCTGGAGTGATGCAAAAGTTCTGAAAAATGATCATTTGATGAATGTACAACGATGTGATGATATTGTGAGTCATTGATTGTAAACCATGTATGTTTGTATATTAAAATTTATCAATAAAAAATTAAAAAAAAAAAGAATACCTAGGGCATTATATAAAATTCTACAAAGGTTCCATGGACTAGGGTAACTTTCCAGAAACCTACATCCTCCAAATGGGCCCCTGGACCAGATAAATCCTGAAATGCAGAGGGCCCAGCCTCTCCAGAACATCAACTAGTTCCATCCCCTTATTTCATATTATCAACAACCCCTTCCAACATGAAGAAGTTGAATGGGCATAGCCCAAATACCCCTAAGGAGCAGGAAAAAGACCAAAGATGATGGTGAAATTATACAGAGAAGGTAGGGTTTAATAAATGAGTATGTGTGCTGAATCATTATATTGATATTTCTTTTAGTCTCTAGTACTTTAGAGCAGCTGGAGGTAAAAACCTAAAGTTCTGTAATTGTAACCCATACCAAACTCTGAAATCTGTTCTTCAACTAATTGTTGCGATGTATTTTGAAATTTATTGATTTTTTTGTATATATGTTATTATTCACAAAAGAGAAGAAAAGAGAAGGAAGATGTTCTAGTTTGCTAGCTGCCGGAATGCAATATACCAGAAACAGAATGGCTTTTTAAAGGGGGAATTTAATAAGTTGCTAGTTTACAGTTCTAAGGCTGAGAAAATGTCCCAATTAAAACAAGTCTATAGAAATATCCAATCAAAGGCATCCAGGGAAAGATACCTTGGTTCAAGAAGTCCGATGATGTTTAATGTTTCTCTCTCAAGTGAGAAGGCACATGGTGAACACAGTCAGGGCT
>PVIY010058156.1:0-12570 GCA_004026745.1 Myrmecophaga tridactyla | reverse complement strand
ATATTTGTAAAAAAGTCCTTCACATTATTCAATTCAGAAGTAAATAGATGATTAAATATAACAATGAATGCATTCAGTCCTTTAATAGATTAATAAAAAATAGGCAAGTTTGGTGGTTTGAACATTATGTTCTTAAAGTTAATCTATTCCTGTGGGTGAGAACCCATTGTAAGTAGGTTCTTTTGGTAAGGCTACTTAAGGTAAAGTATGACCCACCTCATTCAGATGGGTCTTAATCATCTTACTAGGTTGCTTTGTAAGAGAATGAGATTCAGATAGAGAGAGAAAGTCACAGAAACAAGGTCTGAAGGTAGGCATTCCAGAAGAGATCGGAGAGAACAACAGATGCAGATGCCTTTGCCATGTGACACAGGAGTCCAGCATTGCCAGCAGCTAGTCTTCAGGAAGAAAGCATCATCTTGATCATGCCTAGATTTGGACATTTTCACAGCTTCAAAATTGTAAATTCCCATAGTTAACATCACACATTTCATGGTCTCTACTTAGCAAACTAAGCCAGCTTACCAAAGTAAAACAGCAAGTAACACACATCCTCTTGTAGGGAAAAGTATGTATAAGTTAAAAAAAAACAAAACTGAGTAAATGGATTAAAATAAGTTCTTGTTCATACTATATGGGATAGGAAAACTAATATACATGAAATGGCCTAGAAAATATTCAACAAAACCCATACAAAGAAAAATATTCAAGTATGGTGAAGTCTTATGAGAAAGAAAAAAAAAAGTTAAAATACTAGCTATCATCAAAGGAAAAACTTTTAAAAGGTATCTATTTGGGTCTAAAAAAATAAATGAAAAATCAAACTGCTCCCTCTTTGCACCATAGAAAATGAATTAAAATACTTTCAATCTTGAAGTTTAGAAATTAAAAAAAGATCTTCTCATGGCAAAATCAATTCTATAGCTCTAAGATGCTATAATTTTGCTTAGCTTCAAGCAAAGGCACTCCAGTTTTATGCTGAGTTTATGTTAGCAAGCATTTCTCTCATTTAGGAAACTTTTCTTAAATACTTTATTTTTTATTATTTTCAAAATACTGACATGTGAAACTTTATACTCATATAAAGTATCATGTTTTAAAATGAATTTCATTCAACTCCTGAAATATTTAATTTTCATCATATCATGCTCCCTAGTCCAGTATTGATTGCCCAGTCTTTAATCCTCACCAAGCTTGAAGATCTTTTAAGGAAATACTTATGGTCAAGGTGAAGAATAGACAGTGCGTTAAGTGCAGCTCTTTCTGACTAAACTTTATTTTCCTCTATTGACCTTTCCTACAGGGGTGATCAGATTGATAAACTTACAAACATTTTAAAACATCTTTATAAAGTAGATTCTGCTTTGAGTGATCAGCAGCAAATGGAGGAGAGCAGTTCAGAGGTAATAAATGCAGTATGAAAGGACTTTACAATTTGCTAATCTCTTTCCTATTCTCTGTTCTATTTCTTATTCGATCCTTGCAATATCGCTGGAGGTAGGCATGGCCATTCTTGCTTTATAAGGGAGGAAATTCAGGTTTCTAAAAATGTTATGACTTGCCCAAGGTCACTTCAACTATTAGAGGCTGAGCTGGGAAATGACTTCAGGTTTTCTGGTTATTAGTTTATATTTCTATAAACAAAGCGATCATGAAAACTTGCTCAATATTGTCAGTAATCTTTTCTCTTCCTTGTAGCTTCTCTTTTTCAGTTTTCACTTTTTACCTGTGAAATAATAGGAATTTTTTTTTTTCACAGAGTTAGGTAATGAGAGACTTTATTCAAAGGGTTATTATAAGAGTGTGGAACGGGACTATTGTAACAGGGAGAATCTGCAAACATTTTAAAATTTAGGTAGAAAAGGGCTTTCCTTTTATAAGAAGGGTTAATCAAGGCTAGGAAGAAGCAGGTGTTGGGGTAAGTGGGATGAGCTAGGGTGCTGTGATGAGATAGTTAATCAGATAATGTTCCACTCTGAAGTCAGACTATTTCCAATGAGGGACACTTAAGGAAGAGTTTGTATGCTGGCTCAGGGGGTCAAAGTCCATGGGTCTGCAGGAAGGACAGAAACTTAACAAAGTTTGGTTAATAATCATTTTGTTCCAATTGATTAGTAGGCAAAAAAAAATCAGATAATTTACTAATTCATGAGGCTAAGGATGGGAATTTGAACGATCTGTTCCTGACCTTGTTATAGGTAGACAAAGGGGCATCCATGAGGCTTATTTAAGTCACATTAGAATGCATGGATACTTGCAGTAAGCCATTTCTGGAACACAAAATGTTGGAGATACCTCTAAACCACTGTTGTTTTCTAGGATCACAGGGCTAGGATAAAGTTCAACATTGTTCTCTTCTTGTCACAAACATTTTGTCTGAGAAGTAAATAGGTGGGATCCTTGAGATCTAAGACAGCTATCTTGTGACTTCTGGTATCTGAGAGAGAGAGAGAGCTTCCTATTGCTCATTGTATCACAAAAAGTAATATATCCATTAATAAAGTCTCAACGCAAGATAAGGAGGGTTTAGCATTTATTTAAGAAAAAAGAAAGGAAATTCAAGGCAATTAAATAAACATGAAGTTATTAAATCAAAACATCTTAAGTTTTATCTAATTTTCCCTTCAAGCTTCCAACTGTAAATATTGCATTGTTTCTAAATGTTTTTTGTTTTGGGGTACGTGGGCCAGCAACGAGCATGGGTCTCTGGCATGGCAGGTGAGCATTCTACCAATGAACCACCTATTCACTCTTCTATATGTTTTTATTCTATCTTTGTCAAAAGAAAATTGCTCTCCATGTATGAATATTAAATATATGTGAAATTTTTGTCAAACTACTTTAAAATTATGTAATATTATACAAATATCAAATATCATTATTACTCATAACTGTAAAATTTGCTAAGTACTAACTTGATACAGCACATGAAAACAAATGCCTTGTCAGGCTGAAATATTTCAAGCAATGCTCAAATAGAGACTCTTAGGTAGTACAGCCTCTGCATGTCATAATACAGATAATGTTGATTTTTAAAACGTACTTCATACTTTATTATATTCAGAAACTTTACTTGCACCACAAAACAGCTAATCACACTTTATTTTGTATTGTAACTTTTCACAAACATATTTCTACTATTTTACTCATCACAAGGTCTCGCTATTTATTCATTTACATTCTAATTCCCAATTTACAATAAACTTTTACAAGTCAGGAATACTTGACAAACAGCATTTAATATATAGAGTTTGTTATATATGCTCTTATTATTCACAATCATTGCAGTGATTACAGTAATTGCTGACTGTACATTAGCTTAATGTTTGTTTCCAGTTATGTCTCAAACCATAAATGCTAAGAAGAATAAGCAGGAGAAGGAAAAGAAGAGTTAAAGAAGGAAGAGAAGTTGGAGAAGAAGAATAAAATTAAAAATTGTACTTACACATTGTATGGTAGGCCATGTTTATTTCTAAAATTCTATTAGATGAGTGCTATTATTGATACCTAGGTTAATATTATAAAATAGAAACTTAGAACAAAGTCATTAATTAGCTGTTAAATTCAGTATTTTGTGCAATTAGCACATGACACCTGAATGATATTATCAAAAGAGAATATTGATTTAGGACAGAGAAAGGAGAAGCAAAATTACTTCATAATATTTCTCTAGAATTCTCATTTCTTTCTCCCTAGGCCCGTAAGAGGACAAAACTATGCACAGAAAGTTTATTTACTCATTAGTTTACTTTTGACCTTATTTCCCCATTGCAAGTTTATTACATCTATATTCAGTAAATTTTAAAATAATAAAAATAGGAATAGTAAAATTAACTAACAATTTGTGCAGCACTTACTGTGTGGCAGATACTATCTAAGCCCTTTATATATGTCAATAGTTATAATTCTTTCAACTCAAGCCATTTTACCCCAATCCACACTCTTAAACATGACCTGACACAGCCTCTCAACGAATGGTATGTAATTTATTTGTCAGTGAGGGAAGTATAAATAAAATTAGTTACCACAAATCAGTTTTAATAAAGCATTGAATATATTTCCCCAGTCTTAATACATGACAGCTATTATCTATCAGCATCTTATATCCTATAATCTTCTATTTGTAAAGAGGAAAAGGAAAAATATTATTAACTCTCATAGCTAATGCACTTTAACATGACATTATTCAGAACTTCAAGCAAACCCCAGGGAAAAAATGACCTATTTCTTATTTTATTCAATTATTTATTTAAAAACTTCTGTTAGTCACTGTGCTAGATACAATGGATAAAGGATTGCTTTCTTCTAGTGGGAGGAAGAATAAAATTAAGCAAATTCCATATTTTTATTTGTGATTCCATCAGATAAGATGATGGTCCTTGAAAGAGCAATTTTGATTCAATGAAGAACATTATAGTTCATATGAACATACTATTCTTCATGTGACTGTTT
The DNA here is from genome assembly GCA_004026745.1 of Myrmecophaga tridactyla. Lineage (NCBI taxonomy): Eukaryota > Metazoa > Chordata > Mammalia > Pilosa > Myrmecophagidae > Myrmecophaga > Myrmecophaga tridactyla. The sequence goes on along the minus strand of PVIY010058156.1, from coordinate 8,118 downwards.
CATCAAAACCCAATTTACCTGAAAGCCATATGGGTCCTGGTAACAAACATTTGTTGAGTGTCCATATTACACAATGAATCAAAGCATTGCGGAGAAAGCCACATAGTTTGTTCTAGTTTGCTAGCTGCTGGAATGCAATATACCAGAAACGGAACGGCTTTTAAAAAGGGAACTTTAATAAGTTGCTAGTTTACAGTTCTAAGGCCGAGAAAATGTTCCAATTAAAAAATGTCTATAGAAATGTCCAATCTAAGGCATCCGGGGAAAGATACCTTGGTTCAAGGAGGCCAACGAAGTTCAGGATTTCTCTCTCAAGTGAGAAGTAACATGGAGAACAGCAGGATTTCTCACTTGGTTTGGAAGGCACATGGCAAACCCAGCATCATCTGCTAGTTTTCTCTCCTGGCTTCCTGTTTCATAACACTCCCCTGGAGGCATTTTTCTTCTTCATCTCCACAGGTCACTGGCTGGTGGACTCTGCTTCTCATGGCGATGTTGTCCTCTGCTCTCTCTAAACCTCCCTCATTCTGCAAAATGTTTCCTCTTTTATAGGATTCCACTAAGATAATCAAGACCCACCTAGAATGGGTGGAGACATATCTCCACCTAATCCAGTTTAACAACCAGTCTTGATTGAGTCACATCTTCAGAGAGATAATCTAATTAAAGTTTTAAACATACAGTACTGAATAAGGATTAGAAGAAAAGGCTGCATTTACAAAATGGGATTAGGATTAAAACATGGCTTTTCTAGGGTACATAAATCATTTCAAACCAGCACATAGTTCTTGCTCATGTGTATTTGAGATTGAATATCCCCAGAATTAACATCACAAGAATTGTTGAGATAAAAAGTGCAAAAAAACTCACATGTAAATGGCAAACTGCTGAGGAGATAATGAAAAATAATATTCAGAATGGGGTAGAGTTTATCAGAAAGATTTTCCTAGAATATAGAGTGGTTTGATAATGAAGCTAAATGATATAAAATTACAGAGGAGAATGGAAAAGCTACATAACGTGGATGAGAGCTCTAGGATCAAGGATGTTTGCTGCTGAGGGATAAAGGGATAAATTTTGTACCTGTTGGGAATAAGAAACCAATTTTTTCACAGCTAGAATATAACAGATCAAAAATAGTATAGCAAATGATTGCCTATATAACAGGCTTATTGAATTGAAGGTTACCACTTTATAACTTTAATGTGTTTACATTTCTGTCTTCCCTCTGATTTTGGCAATATCTCATGATTTTTTCTTTAATCCATTATTGATTTGATCCCTGTGGTATTCTTGACATTTCTTTCAGATTTTAGCTCCTCTCACTTCCTTGAACACTTCTCCTCCAATGATACTGTCCTCACTCTAATTTCATTTCTTAAATCCCACCCTCTGATCACCACCTTTCATTATCCAAGATTCCGTCCTCAGTCTTTAATCTCACTAGAGCTCTAATTAATTGATTCCCATGACATTTTTACACTCTCCCAATAACTAAATTGTCTTTTTCCCCTCCTTTCCTAGTTAAATATTATGGTTAATTAATATAAAGCAGACTAAACAATCACATAGGACTGACGATTATTAGCCTTCTTCCAGTTTCAATTTTCCATTATTGTGAGCATTTGTGACTCAATTTTAACCAAGGCTATGGACAGCAATCCACATGCATTTGTGACAATAAGAGTCTGTTCTTTGGTGCATGGGTAGTTCAGTGGTAGAATGCTCGCGTTCCGTGAAGGAGACCCATGTTTGATTCTTGAAACTTGCACTCCCCTCAAAAAAGAGTCGGTTCTTCTATTCCAGAGGTAATGTTCAAGATATAAGAGGAAACAAGTGTTTATATTGTTTATATGGTGTGAAATCAAACAACCTCTAATTGTGGCCCTTGCATGTATGTGCTGAATACATATTTCTAAGGATTCTGGCCTTACATATAATAAAATAGTGGATTAATCAATATTTATGACTGCCTAATTTGTGCAGTTTTTCATCCCAGGAAAAAGATATATTACTTTCAAATTCCTGAAGGTAGCTTTTATATTGTGTAGTTCTCAAAAACAAACTTGGAGGGCGGTACAACGGTGGCTCAGTGATAGAATTTTCATCTGCCATGCCGTAGTCCTGGGCTCATTTCCCGGAGCCTGCCCATGCCAAAACAAGGCAAAACTAAACAAAGCTTGGAGCTTCCAAGTGAGAGGCCTAACAGAAAGTTGATTACCTAGTTATAGGATCCAAACACTATAAAATTCTAGTGCGGCACACCTGCCTGTGCCATGCTCTCATTCACAAGTCTTGGGAAGAATGGAAATTCAGTCATCCATCTCACATAATTTTTCCTTTGTCAGACAATGCTGGCAGCAAGGGAACTTATTAATGTGAATTGTCATAGGAAATGCTAAAAAAATATAGGGTCTGTCTATTTAGAACTGGCCACAGACCATCATGTCATTTCACCACTTTCCAGAACTTTTCTGTTTTCAAAGGGTAATGTGTTTTGACTAATGTCTAAAGAAATAGGAATCATAGGTGACAAAAGGAAAACTGAAAATTAAATGATTTTCTTCTTGGCATTTGAAATTGTTCCAAATTCTGCAGAAATAGATTAGTAATTTTTATTATTTTGACATAATTTAGTTTTTATATTAGTTACACACCTCAGATTTTCTGACACTACAAGAATTCATAAAATCAATTAGTAATAGCATTGTTGGTTTGGAGATGAGAATGTTTGCCAGTTATATTCTAAGAGTTTAATAACAGATTTTAGTTTAGTAGAGTTGTATGAATTGAACAGGTGCATATTTTCCAAACATAAGAAGATTATAAAGAAAAGTATATCAATCATTTGGGTCACACATCTGGCATCTGAGGCGACCCTGTTAAACTAAAATGTAAAGAAGGAGAGATTACCATGGAGATCAGTAAAATGAAAAGCTACTTTTCATGTGGAAAGTTTGGTTTAGGGATCTGATAGTTTGGCCAATTGATATCTGAGTTACTAACAGAGGTGAAGTAGTTTTGTTATCTATACTTGAGGATAATCTTGCATTTGCTTTTTGGAATCGAAATAAACTGATCATGGACAAGTTATTTAAAATGTAACACCATCTTAAAATGATACATTACAGAAGTATAGGAGTTTCTAAATTTCAGTTTAAATATTGTTTCCATACTGGAATGCAAATAGAAGGAATAAAAAAGGTGAAGTGGTATATATGAATATTTATTAGTTAGGTTCTCTAAGATACCTTACTTTGCATTTACCACTGAGTATAATGCTTGCAGTGATCAATAAATTAGATAGACAACTTTTAAAAACAACATAACATAATACATGTATACTGAGAAAATGTTGGAATATGCAAACTTAGAGAAAATATTTAAGCATACAATTCTGTTTATATTAGTCTTTGCAAAAATTTTGCTACATTTACAGTCACTGTTTTTCCATGCTCTCTTACTTCCTAGGCTAGCTAAACAGTACCATGAGCTGGGTGACTTAAAATAACAGAAATTTAGTTGCCTCATGGTTCTAGATAATGGAAATCTGAAATGAAGTTGTTGTCAGGGGCATTTTTCCTCTGAAATCTTTAGAGATGGATCTGTTCCATGCCTCTCTCCTGGCTTCTGGCTGTGACTTGCAGATATCCACATTGTTTTCTGCCTCAGTCATCACATGGCCTTCTCACCTCTGTCTGGTTGTGTTCAAATTTCCTCTTCTTCTAAGGACACCTGTCATATCAGATTAAAGACCCATCTATACCAGTATGACCTCATTTTAACTTGCCTAATTCCATCTGTAACTACCCTATTTCCAAATAAAGTCACATTATAAGGTACTGTAGAATAGAATATATATTTTGAGGGTATGCAGTTCAATCCATATCACATGCCTATGGATGGCAATGAAACCTATGAAATACAATAGAACACTCAGAAATCCAGGTTTAAATGAACTTGTCATATGATCATGAGAATGATTAGAATATTTAATAAATACTGAGATAAATAATTATCTTAATGGGGAAAATCCATTGTACAACATACTAAAATGTAATAGTCAGACTTATTATAATATAAATTGATAAAGAAACACATTTTTTATTTTTATGGTATATATCAATATGTCCATGTTTATATATAATAGTTTATGTCATTGAATAGGAGTTTCTTAGACAGTATCAAGGACAATATTTTAGAGCTTTCAAAAAATTTCTTGCACAAGTAATAATACTTAATTCTTGTTTTAATTTTCTTAATTTCATAGGTTTTGGACAGAATTACATGTGTTTATTTATTTTTTTTTGTCATGGACAGGCACCAGGAATCAAACCCAGGTCTCTGACATGGGAGGCAAGAACTCTCCCTGCTGAGCCATGATGGCCCACCCTACATGTATTTTTAATTCTTTATTCTTGAATTTTTATTTCTATTTCATCTCAGTTTTATGAAATACATGTGTGATTTTTTTATTAAGGAATGATGTATTTTCAAGATTTTGTCACTAAATATTTTAAACCGCTTTCATAGATTATTGATATTTGACTATAAATAGATTTCTTTGATGACAATTTCATCCCCATAAAGCTTTGTATAAGTTTAAATTTATAGTTTACTATTTTGAAAAGATGTTATGTACTGATATGCTTTGAAAGTATCGTCTTTGTTTTATTCATTTGACTAGTTGATTTCCTACCTAGGTATAGAAGGACATTATATTGGAAATTCAAAAAATAATAATACCCCTTGCTATTGGTATATTTTTCATTGACTTTTGCTAAAAATTGATGAGCTTATCTATTAAAAATGTCAGAATAATGTTTTCACACATACACACACATGTAATTATCATATACACAATTACTATTTCTTTTATATTTGTTCTTGTATATTTTTCAGGAGCAGCCATACTCTATATCTTTAATATCTATTCTCCACGAATCATACCTATAATTCTACCACACTATTTTTATTTCTTTGTCCTTTGCTTTCTATTCTTGGATATATTTTATCCCTATCACTAAAATCACTGATTATTTAACTCCTCTTTAACTACTTTTAGCAATATTTCATAGTTTTCTGTTCTTTACATCCTTGATTAGATTTATTCCAAGAGATTTAATTCTCTAATCAAATAAAGTGTTGTGACTGGAATTTTTTTTCTAGATTTCTTCTTCTGGTTGTTCATTGCTTGTTCATAGAAATACTGTGGATGTTAGGGTGTTGATCTTATGTACTGCCATTTTTGTGAATTCATTTATTAACTCTAGGAGCTTTGTTGTAAGTTTTTCAGAAATCCCAAAACTCAAAAATCCCAATGCATGGATAAATATAATGTGGTATACACATACAATGGAATAGTACTCAGCTGTAAAAAGGAATGAAATCCTGATAAATGGGACAACATGGATGAACCTTGAAGACATTATGTTAAGTAAAATAAGCCAGACACAAAATGACAAATATTGTATGATCTCACAGATTTAAAACAGTTAGAATAAGCAAACACAAGAGTCACGATGTACAATATAGGTTACCAGGGGACAGAGTATGTATAGGGAATGGGAAGCTAAGGCTTAAAATGTATGGGGTTCCTACTTTGAATGATGGAAATGTATTGGTAATGGATGGTAGTGATGATAGTACAACAGTGTGAATGCAATTAACTTCACTTAAATACATATCTGAATAAGATTAAATGGGAAATGTTAGATCGTATGTATGGGAACAGAATAAAAATTTTTAAAAACCCATGGCACTACACTACACACACAATGAATGCTAAGATAATGAATTTTAGTTAATAGCAAAATCACAAAAATGTGCTATCATCAATTGTAACAAATGTTTCAGCCAATACAAGGCTGAAATTGTGGTGGGATGACATATGGGAATCCTATATTTTATTAGAGAAGTTGTGGGCATAAAAGAAACTAATGTAAAAAAATGTAAATTGTCTGTAGTTGAATTTAACTTTTTGCCCATTTCAATATGGATTTTAATTTTAATGTTGCATTTGCTAATTTCCTTGAAATATTTACTTACTTCTTTTTTTTCCGTATACACAGCCTCCTTTAAGGCTTTTATCTTATAGTTTTTATATACTGTAACCAAATTTCTTCTGTGTATTTCTAATTGCTATGCCTATTTTGTGGTCCATTTGGGTTTGCCGAAATATTTACTGAGAAACTCTCCCATCTACTGCATGAAATAATACCCAGAAATGTGTTCCCTCTGTGAATATTCTGGATGCTCTTTCTTCTCCATTCATGTCTTCACATCTTCATTAGATTATGAGAGTATTTATTAGGTGTTTCTTTTTAGGCACCATGCACTGATTGATTCTGGGGTTATAACAATGAGTAAGTGCTATTTTTTATTCAAGGAAACTCTTGATAAATTTGAAGTTTCCTGGACATTGTTAATGTAAAAATGACTTACATTTTAGTAAGTGGTGTGGTAAGCACACTAATGGTCCCTAAAGATGCCTGTATCTAATCTACAGAATTTGTGATATATTACCTTACATGGCAAGAAGAACTTTGTAGATGGGATTAAGGGAGGCTGAGATGGGAAATTATCCTGTATTATCTGGGTACGTCCAATCATGAGCCCTTAAAAGTGAAGAGCCTTTTTGACTGTATACAGACAGATGTGCCAACAGAGGCAAGGTTACTGAGATGCTACATTGCTGGATTTGAATGAGCCATTAGTCAAGGAAGAAGATGGCCTCTAGACATTGTAAAAGGCAAGGAAGCTGATTCTCCCCTAGATCCTCCAGGATGGTGCACAACCAAGATGCCACCTTGATTTCAGCCAGGTGAAGCCCTCCTAGTAGACCTATATGATAACAAATTTGCATTGTTTAAAAGATTAACTTGCATAAAATGGAAAACTAATATAGTGTATGAAGGTATTTTCCTTGCACTACCCAGAATCCCCTGCCTCTTGGTTTCTGATTGGGTAGAGTCAATGCATCACCAACAGGAGACAGGAAGCCAGGAAGAAAGACCCATAAGCTCCCACCCTAGAGTGTTTGTTTGGAAAGCAGCTGTTTATTCCATCTCCAGTCAGAGTTCTCACTGGGTAGAACTCTTACAGGTTTTACTGGGTTCACATAACAGCTTCCTCCCTTGCTCCTTCAGGTCTGGGGTGGTAAAGCTTCCCACCCATCCTTTAACCTTCACCTCCCTTGTTGCTTCCCTTAAGGAGGCCAACACCTTTATAACTAGTCCCTTCATTACACCCTGTCCAATTATCGCTTTGTATTGTCTCTCTGGTTTCTCCCAGGATCTTACTGATATAATATACCATCTGAAGAAATGGAGGAAATTAGAGGATTTTACAGTTCCTAAGTCTTCATATCTTAGACAATTGAATTTTGTGCATACACATTTTTTTTCTGAAGAACTGTAGTAGCCCAACGTATATTGTCACTGGTTTGAGTACAATTTGATGTTTATTTCCAGTATTTATCAATCCTTCATGTTTTGGGTCTGTTTCTTATTTTACTCATAAATGTATGACTTATTCTTTTGAGTCCCCATTTGACAAAAATGGAAAAACATTAAGTTTGTTTGTCATAGACTTATATATGATAAATATAGCAAATGAATGCTCATGTACACCAAAACAAAATGCATAGCTATATGTCACCTTACACATGTTTATTATTTCCTAGTTGAAACACTTTAAAAATGCATCCTTATTTGTGTTTTTAAAATATGTATAAAAGTGACATTTAAATACTTGATTATAGAAGCTTCATACTGTTCCATTATTTGTAGCACATTATACATAGCATCCTAAGATATTTCCTTATACTTTTCATTTAATTTTCCTTTCCTTGAAGTCTTTGAAAGCAACCTGTCTGCTTTCTATATTACTTTTCAATTTTACTATCTAGATATTTTATATTGTTATGTTCTTTTATTTTCCTTCTAGAATTTATTTATATTGTTGTTATTTTTCATCTAATCATTTTATCTCAATTAATCCCATTCTTATTTACTTATTTATTTTTAATTTCATAAATGCAAGGTTTTTATACTTTCTGCTTTACTACAGATCTAAGAACTTTTTGGAAAGTTTCTTCTGAAGTCCTACATAAAGTAT